>BJBW01006601.1:0-14519 GCA_004320125.1 Scolopax mira
TCCTTTCAGGTAGTTGCAGAGGGCAATGAGGTCTCCCCTCAGCCTCCTCTTCTCCAAACTAAACATGCCCGGTTCCCTCAGCCTCTGCTCATAGGACTTCTTCCCCCCACGTCTGGAGAACCTCTCACCACTTCTTTCGATGCAGCCCAGGGCACGTTTGACCTTCTGGGCTGCCCTTTTCCGGTCGCTCCCTCTACAGCGGCTGCACCAAAGCGGGGCAAGCGGCCAAGGGCAATTCTGTGGTAAATGGGAATGAACTAATTTCTGTGATTCACGCGCCCTCGTAAGCGCGAGCGCGGCCGCTCTATCAGCGCCCCTCACGGGGAGGCAGCGGGCGGAGGCGGGGAGGAAAGGCCGGTGCTCGCCCTTCAGAGGCTCCCCGGGAGCCGCCCCTTCCCCTCGCCGCAGGCGCACGGCGGAGGCGTCCCGGCCCTCACAGCCTCTCCCGTCGCTCCGCTTGCTCCGCCTACTCTTCCCCGTCGCGGCCCGGGGGAGCGGGGGGAAGGGGAGACCCCCCCGAGCGGTGCTACCGGCGGGGCGGGGGGAGTGGGGCGGCTCCGGGGGTCCGTCGGTCCCGCCCTCCTCTTTCCCCCCTCCCCCCCCCGCGCGCGGCGCTCGCGTCACTCACAGTCTCCGCCTCCCCAGGCGCAGCCCAGCCCGCCAGAAGCCGCACGCCGCCGCCATCGCCGCCGCCTCAGCCCCGCCCACCCCCGCGGCCCATTGGCTGGAGGGCCAGCGTTCCACGCCGCCGCGCCCCTCCCTCCCTTCGTGATGATTGGTCGAGAGGGGAGAAGGAGGTGTGCCTCGCGCCACGCCCCCCACGTGCTGGAGCCGGGCCGGGCGGGGCAGGGAGGGGGGCATTGCGTCATCGGCGGGGAGGGCGTGGGGGGGACGGGCGCGCGCGCGCCCCCGAGGCCGTGACCGGCCGTTAGGCGGGTCGCGCGCGTGGCCGCGGCCGGCCGTTGGGAGCGGGTTTCCCCGCGTCAGGGAGGCCGCGGCGGGCCCGGGTGGCCGTTCCCTCCCCCCGCTGCCCTGGGGAGGGCGCCGCTCCACTGCCAGGCCACTCCGAGCCGGCGGGCTGCCCCAGCCTGCCCGAGACCCGGCGGGGGTAGTGCTTGTGAGGGGGTGGGCGGCGCCTCGGCCCAAAATCACCGACGCCGGTGCCGTGTGTTCCCCTTGCCGGGACAGCGGTGGGCCTGGCCTGCTTCTGCAGCCGGGGGTTTTTGTCACGGGTGCCTCCAGTTTCTGAGGGTTGGTTCTGGCTGAGCGTGTTTCTGCTGTGTGGATGTAGCTGCCGTAAATGGAAAGGCAGCTTGCGTTGGGGGGGTCTTGCATTGGAAGGTAAAGAGGTATTACAGTTTGAGAAACCCGCAGTAATTTATCGTTATTTAGACAATTATTCTGTCACCTAGTGACCCATTCCCACGTGGAAAGGGGAATCAGGGAAAACCAAGGAAACAAGAGGGTTGAAATATAAACAGATTTAATAGAGTAAGACCAAATAATTAACATTAATAACACTAAAGAACCAATATTGATCCCAATACCAATATAAAATATACAAGAACTATACTCAGCCAGTGCTGTCAGCAGGAAGGTGTGTGCTCCCAGCAGGGACAGCAGATGTTGGACACTGTGAGAGCGGCAGCTACAGGAGGAAGGGAAGGGCTCGGGGGTCCAGCATGGGGGCAAGAAATTCTCAGGATCATAGTCGTCAAGGGAAAGAGAGAACTCCTTACCAAACTTTATAATTTATATTGAATGTGACGTTTGTGATATGAAATAATCCTGTTGGCAGTTTGGGCCAAGTGACCGGGTTTACCCCCTCCTCATCCCCTGCACCTGGCAAGGCTTGAAAACACTGAGACCTTGAAACCCACATACCATGGCTGGCTAGAAAGTAAGTATTTTCACAAATTCAGACACTAGAGTAATCTGAAAGTGCAGTTTTCCCAAACATTACAAGATAATTAGTCCTGTGTCACTCAAACCAGGACGAGAGTCAAGACCAAAGGTAACGTATGAAGTAACTGGGGAGGGGACTGGAGAGAAACTAAATGGAAAAGGAAGGGGTCCCTGAAATGGAATAGACCTTCTGTCCATCTTCTTCCATCCACAGTTAGACTGAGAACATGTTTTTCCTTGCCATGTTGCTTCCATGTGCTGGGGTGACCATGAAGCATAATCCCAGCAAGCTCCTCCAATAGTATGGATATTTCAGCCAGGTTTCTGAAGGACAGGAGCTTGAATCATGCCACCGATCTGTCCCGGTACCTCCCATCCCTACCCTCCCACAACTGCTGAACACATTCCCCATTTTGGACCACATCATGTCATGAGAGAGAGGTCCCCAAGACACTCAGTTTCAACAGCTTTTACAAAGACAGGAGAAGGATAATAAAACCCCACAGCAGTGCCCCAGCTGCTTGGAGAGCCTGGGCTCACGTCCCTGTAGATCAAGCTCAGGTCCTTGTGGAAGAGCTTTTTTATTTTCTAGTGTTGTTCAGTTTTGCTGTATCATTTTCTTCTTTCCCTGACACCCAATTTGCTTTTCTTTGTCAGGTGGCTGCCTAGAAATTTTCCGGTCTGGCTTAGCATCACTTTACTGGGGAAGCGGTGTCAGCGAGGGTGAGTTTCCCCTCCTAGCAAAATGAAATATGCTGTTTTGAAGAGCTGTGCTGAAGCATGAAAGTGACCTGGGCTCAACTCCCCTCCCACCTGCAATCTTGCGTGCTACTCATGGGCGATACCACTTGAATCTGACATAACGTGATAACAAAGAAAGATTTCCTGGTATCACCAGCAGCATGATAGCGTTAACCCCTTTCAGCCTAGGTCTAGTGAACTGTGTGTGGCAGGGACACCTCCCACTAGAGCAGGTTGCTCAAAGCCCCATCCAGCCTGGCCTTGGACACCTCCAGGGATGGGGCATCCATGACTTCCCTGGGCAACCTGTTCCAGTGTCTCACCACCCTCACTGTAAAGAATTTCTTCCAAATATCTGGTCTTAATGGCAGGAGGTGGTGGAGGAGAACCTGAGACTTGGTCTCCTGCCCCTCTTTTACCTCTACAGGGACAGGGGGGTTCCTCCGTGTGACCTCTCCTGTCTTTTCCCTTTCTGACCGCAAGACTCCTAGGTGCACGAAATGCTCTTCTTCCCTACTTTGCTGTGATGAGGCCATCCAGCAGTGAGGAAGAAAGGAGATGTGTGATCCCTGACAGACACTCTTGGCTGTTGTCTCTGTGCCAACTTGGGGAGGATGAGAGCAGGGGTACAGCCAGCCAGGGGCAGACCCCCCAAAAGGTGGATCTCCCTTGCAGCAATGGCATTTAGTGCTGCAACGTTGGGTGGAGGCAGGACAGCGTGGTGACAGCAGATCAGCAGAAGTCCAAACACGCTTTTGTCAGCTCTAGTAGCTGAGTGTGGGTTTTGTGTCAGAAAGCCAAGGGTAACCCAGTCTGCTCATTTCCAAATGACATGTGTAAATGATCGTAGGAACACGGGGAGGTCAATTAAATCTCATTACTGTCTTTTCCCTTCTATATTCTGGGAAAATAACTGTTTATCTGTCTTGTGCTTTTAAAACTGGAAGCCTTTTAAAGATGCTGTGTTTTCTATGAATTGGGTTAAGCAACCTTTTCTACGATGCCCTGAAGGTATTTATAAGCCCAACTCTCACTGATGTCCTCCAGAGTTAGGCACCCAGGTGCTTATGGGGGTGTGGGTGTTATAGTGGCAGTAGCCTTGGGGTGAAGACCCTGGGGCCATATCTACATGAAGGATACACTGAGAAAAGGGTCGCTGAGCTCTGCTGGGGCTGGTACTCAGTATTCCGATACTTCTGTCAGTTCTGTTGGGTTTTGCAAAAAACTCGTCTGGATAAATCCTTCAGCTGAACATGTGGCAACTGCACACAGGAATTAATCTGAGAACATGATCCTGCAACTTCCATGCGTGCCTGCCAACGCTGACACCAGCCATAGGAGGCTTCTCACTACTTCTGGCTCCTGCTGGTCCCAGCCCAGCAAGCACAGAGCGCACCCCCAGCCCCTTCTGCAGGGTACACCAAGCCCCTTTGCAGGTGCTGGCCGTTCCTTCCTGGGCACCCTGCAAGAGCATGGTGAGAATGACGTGCTCCCCTCCAGACACTGTCACAAGGCCATCTCTGGGGCTGGTGGAATGCTGAAGATCTCTTCAAGCACCTGCAACAGGAGCAGAACCTCCCAAGCCACCTCTCACCCCCTAACCCAGCTGGTGTCCTGACTGTTGTAGAACACGGCCTTCACCACTTTTGGTTTTACGTAGCCCACAGCAGCCAGGAGGTTAGCACCTCCAAAGTACTGCCATGGATCACCTGGCCACCAAGAAACCGCCTTCAGCCTCACAGCACAGTGACATGTCCTAAGGGACCTTGGCTGGTCCTCACGGGCTTTTCTGGAAGAGTGATGGGGTTGACGTGGCCTGGACAGTGGGTTAAGGAGATAATAGAAAAGGTGATAAAAATATAGGTGGTTAAGCAAGGGCAAGGAAAGGAAGAGAAAGGATTTGAGCCAGAAGAAAGGTGGGTGGGTGGGGAAGGAGTAGTGGAGTACAAAGTGCTGAGGACTTTTTCGGGATGTTCCAGGAATTCATGATGGTATAAGAGCGATCTCCCATGGGCACATTTGTGTTAGGAGACCTCATGATAGTGCAGCTCATCCCTGTCCTAGACCCCAGACCTCAGTGTCCCCATCAGGCACTGGAGCACAGCTTCTAGCTTAGTTTCTTTCAAAAGGCATCCAATTCCTGAGCTCACAGATGCTTTAAGAACCAACCCAGGGTACAGTAAGTGCAGTGATGTATTTCACTTTGAAATCACGCTACTGCTTTGGACTTACTGGTAGTGTAGACACAGGCCAAGACAGCAAAATCTTCCTTGGGTTGAGGCTACCATAAATAGTGCCTGAATGTCACACTAGGTGTGCCATCTATGGAGAGCTCAACCCAGCTACTTAAATATAAACCCTTAAGTCCCATGTGAGACATCTGCACCAGAAGCAGATACATCACAGGACTCAGACCCTTCTTGAGTCCCAGCATCAGTCCAAGATGCACCAGGAGAATTTCAGGTGGCACTGGACATCCACAGGCAGGCTACCAAATGGGTCCCAGGGTACTATCAGCCTTCTTGCCCGAGAACTTGTATTTTTTGCTGGTAGTCTGGAAAGCTGAGATGGACCCTATGTTATTGTGCCAGGCAAGACCCTCATCCTCCACCACTGCAGCTTCACTGCTGAGGCTGTGAGGTACGTGGTAGCACCTGGCTCCCTGGTGAAGCAGGTGCCATGGACACATGTGCTCAACCTGATGTTGCCTGCAGTTCCTACCTGTCTCATGTGCACCTACTTCCCGGAGAACTGTCCTGGCCTGCTGCTCCATACAGAGCCAACAATGTGCCCACATGCAGAGATGCAGCTGTTGGGCCAATTTGGCTCCTCCCATAGGAGACCCCCCAAGGAAGAACCTGCTTTCCATCAACAGGAAAGTCTTGGGGAACCTCCACCGATACTGTATTGATATACGAATAGAAGTAAGCCAGCAAATACTGAATAGCTTTCATGGGTGAAAAATGAATTTTCCAATGTCTGTTCATTGCACCATTATGTTTAACAAAATTGCAGTGTAGGTCATGGCCCAGCGGAGCAGAGTGTTTTAATCCACCATAAATCCATCATCCTGAGCCTCAGCATTAGGCGAGATGGAAAGTAGATTTTGGTGAAAATTGATAGAATAGCCCTGGTATATCTAGACAGGTTAATTTTGTCAAGAAAACCTCTCTCTGCAGTCTTGAAGGGCCTGAAGAACCCCAGCTCCCCTTTCTCAACCACCTCAAAAGCATAGCTCAGGCTTCCTCCTCCTGGGGAGGGCAGAGAGCCTCTGCTACCACTATCCTATTGAACCAGGGGAAATAAACAGCCTTATGCATGGGGGTTTTCCCCAGGTCACAGGGAAGCTCCTCAGGAAAGTTAAAGACCCCTTGCCCATCCCAACCTCCTCACCAGATATGCTCATTAGAGATTGCTTGTCCAAGCCTGGTTCTCCACCTTTTAAATTAAACTTTCCTTTCTTCAGGTGAGCATCACCAACAGGTGGAACAGGAAAGTCAAAAAAGGGAGAAAGGTCTGGAAAAAATGAAGGTCTGGAAGCTAAGGTGAAGCTGTAGGGAGCTACGAGAGCAGGTCTAGCCATAAATCAAAGAAAATGGTCAATAAATGTTATCAAGTACAGGAGGCCTCTTTCCAGATATCGTGAGAACATTACGCTGAGTACATGTTGCCATCCAATTCAGATGCTGGATGTTATGTTCCTTGAAACTCTGGGAAAAGATTACCAAGAAGTGTCTGTGTGGAGTCACTGGAATTCAGGAAAGTAAAAATTTTTCCATACTGGGAAGCAGCACACACCCTATGTGCTCTATATACTCTCTAGGAGAAATTAGAGGGGGAAAAAACATGGGGAAGACAACCAGGAGACAGAGTTTGAAGCAGAGAGATGTGCTTCAAGGCGGGAAGCAGGAGATCTGTCACAAAAAGTGGTGTGGTTTCAGTATTGTTTGTTTGTTTTTCAGTCCTTGTACATCCCCACAGTTCGTTTGCTACCATACATTGAGCAGATGTTTCCACTGTACTGGAGTGGGGCTGTTTCCTGAACATCAGCCAGTCGCTTCATGATGAAGGACACATGGGAATGGTTCAAGATGCTCTCCTCTACATGTGTCCCATTGGGCTCGCTAATGTGGTGCCTGCTCTGCTGCTGGGGAGGGGGAGTCCCAGCACTCTCCCCCAGAGCGGGGCCTGTCAGTGGTGCCGATGCCACTCTTGGGGGAGGATGTGGTGCTTTACGTGGGCACCAACTCCAACCTGATGTGGCTCATCCCTCTGGATACTTTCCGTGCTCAAGGAGAGGGACTCAGTGATGACAACTCCTTCCGGAACTGCCATCTGCAGGAGCGTGTCCTTTTCCTGACTACAGGCAGAGCTCGGGAAAAATAACCTTAGACATTTAGCGTGGGTGCCAGGTGAAGGTGTGAGTGGGGGAAAATTCCCTACCTTATGTGGTGCTGGAGGACCTCTGCTGACAGCGAGCTGGTGGTTTTACTTAACAAGAGGCAGGCCATGCCCTGCTTCAGAAGCAGGAATATAACAGACATGTAACTATTTGGAGCAAATTTATTAAAATAATAAGTAAATAAAATCCATCACGATGGGTTTCTCACATAAAATGCTGTCAAACTGTGAGAGGGAAATGAGGGTGCTGGGGGAAAAGTGATGCTTTCTTAGCGCTGCTATTGTGACAGATTTTGAAACCCAAAGACATCTTAGAGCTGATTCTATAAAAGCAGTCGTTGGTATTTATATACTCTCTGCTTTTATTTCAAAGTCCCCTCTCCCCGTATATTTGATAATGCTTTCCTCCACCTTTATGGAGGTTCGTGACCCTCTCTGTGCTGCAGGGTGCTTTGAAAGCCAGCAGATAAGCTGCGTAATGCCGCGGCGGTTTGCATGCCATTAAAATGGATCACGGCAACGTTCATCTATAGAACCTGAACTCAATACGTTGTGTCAGTGTACAGTATAGATCCCTTAATCCATAGACTATTATTAAAATAGTGGATTAAGGAGTTGTTTGGGATCAGAGCATGCTGTATGTGTAACAAAACGGTTTAGCTGAGATTAGTATTTATTACTCAATGCAAAAATCGATTGAAGGATTCATGGATGCTGATAATACCACAGTTTGTATTTGATCACTGAACTGCTGTCTTTTTGCCATACAAGTTCTTGTTATGACTTGAGAATAAAATAATCACTTTGTAGTAGTAAGAAGAAGTAAAAACTGAATAACTGACACAACCCCGTTATTAATGAAAATATTTTAACTCCATACAAAGATAAAATTTGATATTTCGATGGTTTAAAATGCATTGTATAAGAATGTGCATGGAAAGGACATCCAGAGTTCTGAAATAATAACTTGTCAATTGTTATTTTTTTAAAAAGAGTTCACAAGCTGTGATACAGCTCAGTGTCAATTTAAACTAACCTGAAGTGTACTAGAAACCAGAAGCATTTTTTCCATACAGTTTTCTTCTCTCAACAGTCTTTCTGAATTTGTCAGAAGGGGAAGTTTTATTCAACCGTGTGGTAAAGTCCAACTGAGTAAGATAGTGGCAGTTTTACAGACTTATCTTTAATGCAACAGAAGGTTGTCAACAAGCCTTTTCAGTGACATCTCGGCATGAGCATGGCGAGCAGATGATTTGAGGATTACCAGGCTGCTGGACAGGTCAGCTGGCATCTTAAAAATCTCTTCTATAAAGGACCAAATCTGCAGCCAGAAGCTGTTTACTGTCTGGAAAGGGGGAGGGAAACGGGGTTTGTTTAAAAGGCAGAGACCCTTGGGTTTGTTTGTTTGTGTGCCTGCCACGGGTCCCTCTCTTTAAAGCTCACTCTCTATACCAGAGAGCTGAACTCTGGTTGACACTTGTTTTCAAGCAAACTAGTAGGCAAAGTAAAATTTCAGTAGGGAAGTGCCAACGTGAAAAGAAAAAAAATTGTGTATAGATATTGTATGATACTTACTAAAAGGTAAATTGAACAGAGTAATTTTTTCCCAAGGTAGATCATATTTGTACAAAATTGCCATTATACTGCAAGTCATGTAAAAAAAATTGTTTCTGATTCCAATTAGAATTTCTTTCTAGGTTTTTCTTTTTGTTTTTCTTTTACGTCCTGTTGTTGCTAGTCCAGCTCCCTATTGTACTTTACAGAAGAGTTTGGGTATTTCTGAATGGAGCTTCAGACACTTCCATAGCAAACAAATTAAACTCCTACAGGTGTGCCTGTGCAGGAGGCTTCTCTGCCACAGACTGTCTGTCAGCTGATGGTATCTGTTGGTTTTCAGCTCTACTTTCTACATCTGTATAGCTCCTGGATGTATGATGCTGTGGTTTGTAAGAAGCTTATGAAACCCCGTGCAGGAGAGCACAGCAAATGGAGTTGGCACAAGGCAGCCACAGAGGCGTCACAGATCCTGAATTGAAGGATCTGCTGACTTTGTCATCCATGTTGATCACCCCCAACAGGTACACACAGCCCCAACGTCTCAGTAGTCTCACTGTGACTGATGTTCCAGGAGTATGGTGGAGATACACTTTCTATTTAGCCTTCAGATTTATGACTGACGGGCATGAAAAGCAGTGGTTGTCACAATGATTTTAATTACATGTAAACATTTTCTGCCATCAACTAGACCAGAATCATCAGTCGTTTCACAGAGATCACTAAATGGCTATCACATGGCAGGAAATTTGTTCTCTAAGAATTTGGGCAACTGGATCAACCAAGGACTGAAATACTTCCCACCTTAAAGCCCAGCATTGGAGCGGGACTAAAATCCAAGCAGAGGAATGCTAGCAGAGGCAGAAACATGCCAGATAGCCACCTCCCACATCTCACATCTTCTTTACAGGAAAAAGAGAGTTGTGCTTTAAGTAAAGCAATGGAGATATTTCATTTCAGGTGGATTTGCATCCATTCTGGTCATAAAGGACCTACTGCTACCTCCAGGACCTCCTGAACTGCTTGTGATTTGAGAGAAAGGACCATAACAACTGCTCCCAAATGTCTTTAGTTGAAATCATCTGGTTTAAGTAGGAGATCTCAGCTAACCTACTGTGTTTGAAATGAAATGACCTCAGGGTGGTCTCACAAACATTTCAGCCTGCAGATCTAACAGGAATATAATCTCTGACGTACCACCTTTGGGAGCGAAGGCCCCCAGCCTGGCCTCACAGGACACAGCCACAACTGGAAGAGGAACTATATTTCAGACTCTGGATAAAACATTGGTTTTACCAATTTAGCAAATAGTTAAATAGTCTCAAAGACAGAATATTTACCAATATACCTATTGGACTGAAAAACTGGATTGGCAGACCCATAGTTCTCCCTGTGCCAATAGTCCAAGTGACTATACAGGAAACTTGGCTGAGTGCATCACACTCACAGAATAAGCCCACAGCTCAGTTACTCTTGACAAAAATACTTTTGACATGGAGGTGTAATTAGTTGTTTAGAATCACTGAAATGTATCTTATCACTGTTATTCTCTGGCATTCACCCCAGAGGAGTAGCCGTGCTGCTTATCCGGCTGCTGCTGGAGGCACAGAGAATCCACGGTAGATACAGAAGGGATGAACATAAGACGTGACAAATATTGTCAAATTTTTGAATATGTTTATATCACATGGGAATTCCCGACATATATGTCACATTAGCCTAGTATTTCCTATTTACATTTTTTAGTTTCACTTTCCTAATTTAAATCCATTCAAATAACTCCATCTCAGACCTTGTTTTTTTCCTTCGAAAACCCACTGCCATATGGAGGAAACATTAAAATTATTGGATCCAAAGTAAAAACAAAAGCAGCTTAGTGTTAGTGCAAGAGGCTTAAATCGAGACAATTAAACGTAAGTTAAACTGAAAGTAAAAATTACAAATAATTTTGGCCGGTAGTGGTATATCACACACCACGCAGAAAGCCATTATCCACAGAGGAAGCACACGGTCTTCAAAAAAAAATAAATCATCATCTTCAGAAATACTGAAATGAACTTCGAAGAGAAAGATGTCTGCTAAGGCTACAAGAAGAAATCTCCGGCAGTAGTGTTTTTGAGAAGAGAGTGCCTTCCAGAGTTTCACCAGGGGAAGGCGCGCTGTTAGGCAACCAAGTGGTTTTCTTTGGCTTCACCATCTCATGAAGAAGGTCACGTGGTGTTTTCAGTAGGGACAGGACCCAGGATAATCCTTCTGCAGCCCAGCTTTCCTCTGCTGTTTGTTATTTTAATGCTGAGATTTCTACTTAGTGCTGTTGTGAGCGACAGCTACTAGGACAGCCACCTGTATATCTCCCAGGTAACGACGGTTGGCCTGATTAACCATCACGGCACCAGGTTATTTAGAAGTAGCCTTCAGTTGCTCAGTTTTTAACAGAATAGTTGAAAGTGAGACTGCTACACATGGTGACCATAGCATGAATTTAATCTCCTCCACGTGTAGAAATCTTGTTAGTATTTATTTATTGGAAAAAACCTGGCCCCTCAAAAATGCCAAATTTTTGAAGTTGAATTGGTGGTGGTACCAACTGAATGACAACAATTCTTGATCCTTTACTACAGACTTCCACGCTGCTTCCCAAAGGCCACTAGGTGTTAATCAGTAACACTGACCTGCAGGTTGTAACGAAAAAATTTGGCAGGCAGCCCTGGGAGTTACTCTGATGACAAGCAACAGCTGACGGGGAGGAGAAAAAAACCCCAACAAAAAACCCTGAAAAACTCCTCTCAGGGCAGACATGGAGATGACAGAACAAACGGTCCAAAGCTATAATGATAGGGATGGGTTATAACTTTTTACAATTTAATCCTTCAGCTGTGTTAAAAAATAAAAGGAAAAAATACATTTTTGCATCCACACAAATAAATGTGAAGGGCTGGAATGCATTTATAACAAACCAGGACCCCAGGCTCATGTTATGTGTGGGAAACCTGGCCTCTCCCCGGGCAGGTGGCCTTCTGTGCTCCTGCCAGCCACCATGCTTGGCACCTCATGGAGAGCTATGGCCAACACCTGCCATGGGTGTAGCTTGGGATCTGCTGGCCTTGGCTGCTTTGCAAGTGTTAGCTCAGCCCCTGAAAGAAAAATAGCATTTCTACACATGGCCCATGGTAGGAGCATCAGGCTGGGCATAAACTTGATGCCAGGTGGTGCTTCTCCACAAGGTGGAGCTTCCATATTTTAGGGTTTCAGCTAGGATGGAGTTCGCTTTCTTGCTAGCAGCTGGTGTGAGAGTGTATTTTGGATTCAGAAGGAGAGCAGAGTCAATGATGCACTGATGTTTTTGGTTGTTGCTAAGCGGTCAAGGCATTTTCTGCTCCTTACACCACCCTGCAAGGGAGTAGACTGGGAGGGCACAAGAAGTTGAGAGGAGACACAGCCAGGACAGCTGACTCCAACTGACCAAAGGGACATTCCATGACATATGACATTATGCTTAGTGTATAAAGCTGAGGGAAGAAGAAGGAAGGTGGGGGGGGACATTCAGAGTTATGGCATTTGTCTTCCTAATAACCATTGCAGGTGATGGAGCCCTGCTCTCCTGGAGATGGCTCAACACCAGCCTGCCTGTACGAAGTGGTGAATGAGTTCCTTGTTTTGCTTTTCTTATGTGCATGGCTTTTGCTCTACCTATTAAACTGTCTTTATAAGGATTTTTCCTCACTTTCACTCTCCCAATTCTCTCCCCCATCCCACCTGGGAGGACTGAGCAAGCTCTGTAGTCCTCATTGCTGACTGGGGTTAAACCATGACAAGGGAGCAGCAAAGTGCAGGAGGCCGTCTGTGCTGGTGGGGATGTTGGGCGTGGGGAGTTTGCTGCTGTTGTACCCAAGGAAGGGCTAAAAGAGAGAGAAGGCCAAATAGGTCCCAAAAGTCTGAAACATCGTCAGATTGCAGCCTCACAGAAGAACAGAGCTTGGTGGGGCCAAGGAGATGATCTGAGGCTCCTTACAATCTTCAAGGATCTGTAACTCAGGGAGGCAACAGAGCTGCATAACAACATGCCTGTGATGGAGGGTCAGCACTGCACAGTCGTCTTACCCAAGTTGGGTTATGATAGTACTTTTTCTTCTGATATCATCAAAAAGAACAAAATTCTTTAACATCAGCTTCTGCATCATGACTTTCCAGAAATGCATAATTCTTTGATATTCCAAATAAATTTGCCAAAACCCAACAAGAACATTAATTCGCACCTATGATTTTAAGATGCTGCAAAGATTGAATAGTACACAGAATCACGTGGGGTTGGAAGGTACCTCTGGAGATCATCTAGTCGAGCCCCCCTGCCAAAGCAGGTCCACCTAGGGCAGGTGGCACAGGAACATGTCTCTGGGTTTTGAATGTCTCCAGAGAAGGAAACTCCACCACCGTTCTGGGCAGCCTGTTCCAGTGCTCTGCCACCCTCAAAGTAAAGTTTTTCCTCTTGTTTAGGTGGAACTTCTTATATTCAAGTTTGTGCTGAAATTATTATTTGTTCTGAAATTATACCACTTTCTTTAACCTTTCATTCCACCCAACTCAGATTTTCCTGTGGAGCGTAACTGCAGTAAATGGAGCCCTTTTATTGACTCCTGTAAACTTGCTATTTGTTCTTCATGAACTTCTTTCGGTGGGGCTGGCCCTGACCTAGATGGATTTCTGCTATAACCTGTATACAAACGAGCTGGTAGTGCTGTGGCTTTCTCTGTATTTACTCAGGCTGTGAGAGTCAAAGTTGCTTAAAAGTGCAAGAGGGAGTATTTGTCTTTGCTGTCATCTGCTTGCATCCCTAGAACTCTTAATTTTTTCCATCATGCCCTTTCTGTTTCCTATTTATCCCCTGTTTCTTTTCTCAGTTCTCACTGAGGACTCCAGGCCCATTGGACTGTCTCTGTCTGTAGGGGCTCCTGCTGGGTTTTTGCTTGTTTGGACACTGTGCACTGGGACTCCTCTCACAGCACGCAGAAGTGTATTTCTGCATCAAACGACATGGCGGGTGGCTCACTCAGGTCATTTTACCAGCAATCCTCTGAAGAAGGGATAAGTGGGACAGGAGACACTGAGATTGCAAGTTCTGTCCCATTCTGTCCATCAACAGTCTTCACAAGCCTCTGTCGGTAAAGCTGTTTCAGAAGACAGAAAGATAGACATATTGGCCCTAAAATAATCCACTGGTCAAGAAAATCTCTGGGGATTTAGAGTCATGCTCCTAATCCACCTAAATTTGTCTGCTGATGTTGCCCTCTTTAGAAATTCAGTTCTGGATCCAAGATGTCTCTTCCAGCAAAACCCCTGCTTGAAATTGGTAACAGACTGATAGAAAAGGACAGGGTTTAATAAAACAGCATTTTCCTGGTGCATGAATCAATTCTTTATTTGGGCTTTGCCCCTCCTGGGTCTGGACACCGTCCTTATCAAAGGGAGGGAAGCCTCTTTCTTGCCCTCCAGAACTTTTTTCCAGAGTTAAGTGGGGTCACTCGTGCTTTTTGGGACAAGCAGTAAATTTAGGCTGCTTCCCTTTGCTTTGCCCTCCACCTGCCTTGGGGCTGCACTGCTCTGACATCATGCAGCAGGAGAACATGCATAATTGTGTCATTTAGCTCTGTTGCTGTCACTGCAGCCTGGGGACAGCGGGACATGGGTGACAGAACAAAACACCCGTTTCTTCTCAGCTCTCTCACTGGCCTTGCTGCAGTGGGCAGGGATGAGCAGTTTCCAGGGGAAGAGTGGCTGAGACTCCTCAGGAGAACATGCAGAAAAAAGTAAAAACCAGGACTGACCCCTGTTGGGTCCTTTTTGTAGCTCCTAAGCAAGGCTGGAGAAGCGAGGTCACAATCCTACTGATTCTTGTACACTTGGGCCACAAAGGGAGAGAA
>BJBW01006601.1:14643-33097 GCA_004320125.1 Scolopax mira
TGAGCCAGTCCAAAGAGAGCCAGGAAAAGCTAGGGAAAATATCAGGAAGAATGTTTCCTCTACTTTAATAACAGAGAAGAAAATTAAAAATGAATCTACTGTCTTCTTGACTTGATAGGATCAAAGGAAATGAAAACCAAACAACGCCCTGAAAACAAGCCAACAAAAACAAACATACAAAAATAATCCCAAAGCCAAAATAAATCTCCCACCAGCAGCACAGGGGTTGTGCTGAACCGTTCAACAACAAGGGCTTGACACTATTGAAAGCATGAAGATGGGACGCAGCCTTCAGCCCTTCTCACCCCCCAGGCTGGGCAGGCACCCTCTCTACAGCACCTCTTTTTTAGTCAACCTGGAAAAACTGTTTGAAGGTGCCCGAGCGAGAACAGGAACCCGTGTAACCTGAAATACAGTTTGTTTTTGAAGGACCCTTGCTAGCCGTGTGCCCGTACCAGATGCAGGAGGCACATTTTTAACATCTTCAGGGATGAATTATTTGTATGATTAGTTGTTATTGCTCTTCACCTTGATTTTCGGCTGCCTACTTCCAGAAACTTTGAAACTAGCATATATATATATATATATTTAAATATATATATATATTTATATAGATATAAAGGTAAGGATAAGGCACACACCCAACAGCAGGTTATACGCGCTGCGGGCAGCAGGGGGTGCTAAAACACCTCCGAGGGAAGGAAGCATTTCCACCCCATTTTTCACTGAAGGTGCCGAAATCCTGCGAAGCGGCAAGAATGTGCCATCACCCAAACGCCACAGGTTTCACTCGTAATCTCCTGGCACAGCTGATTTACAAGCAGTTAACTGCTCTCATCTCATCGGCGGCGAGTTCCATTTGTTTCAAATAAGGAGGAAGAAAATGCACGGCGGCAGCTTTACGATAATCGACTGAAAAATTAAGCCTCTGGGTAGTCGCTGAAGATTTTTGCTTTAGTCTGAAGTGTCATACACTCATGTAAAGACACGTACCCAAAGCCAATACACCGGGTAATAGGAGAAATATTTCAGGAGTCAGGTTTATGGAGACAGTTAATGGCGATCTATTTATGTGTCTGCCATAAAGAGAAAACAGCGGGATACTGAGAATGAAAAATGAAATTATAGATGAATTGTCGGAAACAGTGTCTCTGGGAGAGGGCTAGAACATCTCTGCACACGTAATTTTCTTTTCTGTAAGAAAATACTTAGTAGTGATGATCTCCAAGAGCAAGAGTTGGGAGTATTACCAGAAGCGAGAGGAGCTTTTGAAAGAACAGTAACTAAAAGGAGAAAAGGGAGGGAAATGCAGAAATTAAGTTGTTCTCTGCAGAATATGCATCATTCTCTAAATGGTGATTAGTAAGTGACCCAAGGCAGCAGGCAGGGGTGTGAGAGAGAACTAACTTGGATGAACCAATCATTTCAGAAGCAATAACTTTTTAAGAAAAATTATGGAAGAGGAGACACAGCTGCCCCCAAGAAGCGAATTGTTAAGGCAGAGAGGAAGAGGCCAGCATGCAACTTCATGGCACAAAGCCACGGTCACGTGTATCCCACACCACCTAAGCTCATCAAAGTTCTAGCTCATACAATTTGACATTTGGGGCAGCTAAAGCAGGAAAAAAAAAAAATAAATCAAACACTGCAGTAATCAACCATCAAATACAAGAGCTCCTACCAGCTCTTAAGGATTTACCACACTTTGATGTGACTTAGTCCTCACCTGTAAAAGTCAAGATCTCTATCAGCTGAGTGACAATAACTTTCCAAGGCCTCTCACTCCCCCCTTACCTCGCCTGAAGCACAGATGTCATCCAGCCTACTTTTCCTAA
This sequence comes from Scolopax mira, assembly GCA_004320125.1. Classification (NCBI taxonomy): domain Eukaryota; kingdom Metazoa; phylum Chordata; class Aves; order Charadriiformes; family Scolopacidae; genus Scolopax; species Scolopax mira. Next base: position 16,479 of record BJBW01006601.1, read on the forward strand.
TTTAGAGATTGGTAATTTTGCCTTTGCCACTAGTAATAAAATAATGTTTCTCATCCACGGCATTTCACATTTTTGAATTGTATGTCACTTCTAACAGGACACGATTTGTGTTTCCTGTCCCTTCAAGCTGGTTATTCAGATCAGTGTAAATCTGAGCGTCTCCGACACCTGTCTGAATTCCATCCGGTCCCACCTTCTCTTCCTCACCTCTCTTCCAAACTTACTTTTCCTGAAGAAAATACCCATGACAGGACTAAAGTACCCACTTCAAGCATTTTTCAAGCAATTGCAGAAAAACTCTAGTTACCTTCCTTCCACCTCAGTATCCAACAGTCAGGCAACTCACCTACCTCTTCTCACCACCCCACAGAGGACAGGCTTTCTTCTCCATCCGCCAATACTGATGGACCTCTGTGTGCCACCATCACTCAAGCCCCGAAGGGACAGTAAGTGGCATTATAGAAACATGGGAAGACACCTACAGGTTCCACAAGGCTGTCTACACCTTTGTGCTTGGTGCTACATCTGCACCACACCTGTAAGCCCACACCTTTTGGGTAGCTGATGTATACAAAATATGGCTTCAAATACAAAAGGATTGTGCTAGTTAGAATCATAGAATTGCCTGGGTTGCTAGGAAGCTTTCAGATCATCGAGTCCAACCATCAACCTAACACTGACAAAAACCATCAACAAATCATATCTCTAAGCATCATGTCTACCCCCCTTTTAAATACCTCCAGGGATGGTGACTCAGCCACTTCCCTGGGCAGCCCATTCCAAAGCTTAATAATGCTTCCAGTAAAGAAATTTTTCCTAATATCCAATCTAAATCTCCTCTGGTGCAGAAGAAGAGACCAACCACCACCTCTCTACAACCTCCTTTCAGGTAGCTGCAGAGAGCGGTAAGGTCTCTCCTCGGCCTTCTTTTCTTCAGACTGAACAACCCCAGTTCCCTCAGCCTCTCTCATAAGACTTGTTCTCCAGACCCCTCACCAGCTTTGTTCCCTTTCTCTGGACTCATTCCAGCACCTCAATGTCTTTCCTGTAGTGAGGGGTCCAAAACAGTATTTGAGGTGGGGCCTCACCACTGCTGAGTAGAGGGGGAAACTATATGGGGTAAACCAGCAAGCAGGAGATTGTGCTAACGACATCAGCCTTCCCCAGTCATCCCTCCGTGCCTTTCATCTGAAAATGGCACAAACCCCATGAAGGTATTGCCCAATATTTGTGATACAGTTGCAAGACTCCAGCAAAGCAGCCGAGGGCACATGCGATCTGTATGACGGCAAAAATCTAAGAACTCTTTGGGTTGTTCAAGCACAGCTAAGCATTTCGTTAAGAAGTGAGGCTGCCAGCTAAAGATGGACCAGGCAGCTTGCCATGAGATACAGCTTGATGTAAAAGATGCTTTTTTAATGTCTTCTTTCTTAGAGAAAGAAAAACAAAACAAACCACTAACTCCTATATTATGTTTTCAAAATGCGACTTGGACTGAGGATTCCTTTCAGACTAAACTTGACACTAGTCACTTTTTTTTGGAGTCTGAAGAACCAGTTTTTAAATTATTTGCCGGTCACCAAAAAGCTATCACTAGTCTGAAGCATCACATTTTGTCTAGATCTGCTCTGTCTTCTTGCAGCTCAGCAACTTATTACTACCTCTTAACCTCCCTATTCATTTACACTTTCTCAGGTATCTGTGCAATTAATGCATTTAAAGAAAATGTCTCATAGGAAAGAAAGATCTTGGAAGGGACCGGTATTTTGAAAGCTTAGACAAAAATACTCAGGCCTCCCAAGAAACCTGAAGAACAGATATAGTACACAGTAGAAGATCTGGATGCCCTAATACACACCAGAAGCTTAAATGTGACTAGAACTTTTAAAATTATCTGAGACAATATTGGGATTCAAGAGAGGAGACAACTTAAGAATAGCTCTTCTGTCAAATCCATGATGTATTAAACTTTCTGGATTGTCTCAAGTACTGCTCACCGAAACGTAATGATTTTCTGCAATTATCACAAGGCAAGGCTGCTTGAAAAATTGTGTATGCAGTAGGTTTAGATTCCAGAAGGTAACGATACACTTCACAAACTGCGTTTAAAGGTGAAAATAAGATACTTGAGAAGCTGTCATGATTTCTCAACTAGTCTGCAGAAAAAAGAAAAAAAAAAAAAAAAAAGAGATACACCAATCAGTTTCAAACCCATACACACACAATGGCTACATCTCACTTCTATTAATCTGATTTTTAAACAGAAGTTGTAAATACATCACCAAAAAATCTGTTTTTGTATCACTACACTGAAATTCTTGAGCACCTATTATATGTGTATTTCAGTAACAGAAAACCGGTTCGTGTTTCTCAAACTAAGCATTCCCACTTGAGTAATAACTACTGATGATTTTAAGCAGTGGCTAAACATACAGTAAGTGATCAAAAACCCAGGCATATTAAGAATACTCAATTTCACCTACTTTTGAAAACTTAAATCAAGCGCCACACTACAGCTCGCTGCATTGGTAAAGAACAAACGCTTACCACACTCACCCTTTTCCTGTTTTGAAGATCAATCAGGGAAGGTTTATCTGAAATCAGCATTTCCTAGTGACTACGTCTGGGGAGGGGCAGGAGAACAAACCTGTCCACAGCACCAGAAGAGAGCTATGGCTGGGGACAGGCAGAGCACGAGAGGGATGTGGTTCATCAGGGAGGGGCTGTGGAGCACAGCGATTGAGGAAACATCACTTGAAGCCTTCTTACATTCCAACTTTTAGGAGGTTAATAATGACAAGTGACCTTAACTAAGGGTATTTTTATTGGGTTCAATATTCAAGCATCATTAGGTTAAGGTCCTTTAAAAAATAAATTGGTTAAGAATAAAAAAAACCAACCCAATCTTATGAATGGCAATTGGTACATGATGTTCAATTTTAAATAACATTTTAATTAGGCTTGTGAAACATGCCAAAAGCCAAATTGTGTTATGAATCTAAAATTACTGAATAAGGTACGAACAAAACACTCCATTTTCAAAAAAAGCAAATATAGGTTTAATGCTAGTCATCCAAAAATTGACATTAGTCTCTTGATATAAGGCAAAAATAGTAGTTTTCTTTCATTTTATAACCTACATTAAGTACAATCAGCAATAGTTGCCGTAGAGAATATGCATCATCGAGATCTTTTAAGAGCAAGATCAGCAGAGAATGCCAACTCATGCATTTATGAGATCTTCTCAACATACTGAGGATTCCATAGCCATCTCTGAAAACTTATCTGGGTTCAGGACTGGATTGATGCTGCAGAGTGGTTTTGTTAAATGTGTGTATAATTTAATTCTCATGCGCCACAATCACATTTCCGTGTTCTAGCCATGTAGCACAAATAACATTTCTTGCAGATCTAAGGGTGTATCAGTATACATTAAACCATAGAAAATGCCAAAAATACTCTATGCAAACTTTAAGCATCCATCTTCAATATAATTGTATTTATATATTTTTATGGACTTACTTGTAATGAGCCACTGAAGACATTTTTACAATATTTATTAGATTATGAATTTATAAATTCAAGGACTCGGAGGCACATAGTTTAAAAGGCCAAGAACACCAAAACTAATGAAGTCACAGAAATCAGAGTATGTGTGGACGTAACACCAGTAAAAAATAAAAATCACATCCAAACTAAAAGCAACACTTCTTAAGAGTCATCCTTCAAAGTCAGCATAATAAAAAGTCCTCATTTCCCTCAAAGAAAAATAATTCATCCCACCAACCAAGCTAGAAAAACCTATTTACAGTTGTACTTTGATCAGAAGTATAATAGTGTAATACAGCCACTTTTATTCCGCCATTAGAATTTAACATTTCTTTTATAGTTGTATTTACAAATGCATAAATATTGTAACTGATCTTTATTAAGATCTGAATGAAAACAGGTTGTTAAGTCACAATACAAACATGTTAGTGGAAAAAGTGTTCAGGGCAGCTGCATATTCAGTATCATTCTCAAAGAACAGGAAGCCAATACTTCTGACAAAGCTCAAGTTCACCAACTAGACCAGGTCTTTAAGTTACGTTAATGAAGATAAAACCTCTTCTGTGTTAATTCTTTACACTGCTTTCTTCAGTCAACTTTCACCACACTGTATATTTTGGTTACAAACCAAAAGCACGCAAAGAATCCAATTGTCCCTAAAAAAAAAAAAAAAAAAACCACACAAAAAGAAAACACATTACATGTAGGAAAATTGACACAGGAGACAGAAATTTCTATCTTTAGCTCATAAATCAGCAGATTGCATATACTATATAAAGTATCTCATTATTTTCACAATTGCAGAGTTGATCACAATGAAGACTCTCATTTTAAGATGTTTCTGTGTCATTCCTATTTCTTTGTTCTTTGTTCTTTCATTATTCCCCAATCCAGCTCCTTCATATCACTCTATTTCACCTTTCTTCAGTGACTAGTCACACACACTACCTGACCTGCTCAGCTGGTCAGAATATTATTACATTTACTAAGCCAGTTAGATTGTCAACATCGGAAGGAATTTGTATGGCTTAGCTATACTTTAAGCTATACTTGAAAAATTAGAGTACTACCTTTATTTATTGTAAATCAAGTTAATATAAATTTCAAACCATAGTGTAGTTCCTACGCAACTTGTACTTCTTTTTGAAAATGTGTTACATATCTTAAAAGCAAACACTTCTGAAACACTTAAGGCAGTCAAAAGACACAAGCAAACTTGAACTGAAATTTAAGGACAAAGACTGTTTCCTTGATAACTTATAATCCTTTTAGCTGAAGAAAAATAGCTGCATCCCTTCTGTTTGTGCAACTCCAACAGAAGTTTTTAACAAAAATATTCTTTTGAATGCAAAGTAGTTGATAGAGTTGGGCTTTGTTCATCAACCAGATTACTTCAAAATGCAGCACCAGTCAGAACGATAAAGGATTTAACAGCAGCTCAGAACACCTGTTACAGGAACCTTCATTTCCCATAAAAATTAGGACAGGAAAAAAGCCCAGAGAATTATCTGATTTTTGTCTGAGTACCTCTTCTAAAATCATAGCCTTAACTTATGCAAGAGCCAAGTAAGTTATTTAAAGAAAAATAAAAAAAAACCCCACCTTTATTTTAGGTACGGTAAGAGGCACAATGAAAGTTGTGTGCTACCTCATTCACTGTACAAGCTTGGAAGGAACTATAAATGATATTACAGTAATATTTTTGATTTTTTTTTTCCCTTTACGCTTGCTAAACTACTGATGTTGAACCGACTCATTTACTATGATACGTAGTTGTGGTCCCAGCTGTGAATCAAAGATTTGTCATGTAGCTCCTGGTATTTTGCCTGCTGAGTCTGATCAATGACCTGGAATGCAGAATGGATGCAAGTGCCTGAAGCATGTGTTGCACTGACAGAGCAGCAGGGCACCGTCAAAACCCTTCCTGATACTGATGATTTTTAACAGATGAGTAAGCAGCAGCAGAACAGTTTTGAGACAACAATTACGATCTTCTCTTTTTAGTTTCTTTATCATCCTGACACAGGAAGTCAGTTGCCTTTAGGAGCAGTTTTTGCTAAATTGCTAGTATGCTTTTTAGTTTAAGAAACTAGAGAACAACTGCCTGTCCCTTTGCCCTGCCTCTAACTCCTTCCTAAAACCTTATCTCAAAGCACTTCAGTAAATCTCACAGAATTGAACATATCTGTCTTTGAATGCCTATCAACTTAGATGGACAAAATTACTCTTAAACGTTAAGAAATAGATCTACTCCCTCAAATTAAAGGGTAATTTTCACTTAGTCTTGTGGGAAGTAGATTAAAAAAAAATAAATATCGTTAAGCATGCGATGTTTCAAAGTTCTAACTTTTTGGTTAACTGCACACATATTCTCCCCTAATTTTAATATAGAAACTGAAAATTTCAAAAACCAAAAGCATGCAAACTCTGAAAGCTTAGTTCAAGTTGCACAGAGTAACTCATATCTCCGCTGTCCCAACTGCAAACAAACAACCAGCACTGAAAGCATCTGAGTGGGGGCTGAGAACAATCCACCTCTTCTTCGCAGGCTTGTGGACCTACCCTGAAAAGGACTCCCCAGATTTGCTGGCGGGCGCTGCACAGCCAACTGTCAATTGCAAGGTGTGAGCAAAGGAAAAGGAGGATGCACTAAACCCATCCTAACACCTCTAGGTGATGTCACATGACGTGACTGACTTGAAAGAATAAGGGCAAAAGATGGAGATTAAACGGGTACGTTAGCTAAGACTCGGCATAGAAAATTCAGGCATAAAACCCCTTTATCTTGAACATGTGCGTTCCAGAATTAACTTTGTGCATCCAAAGTAAACAGACTGACCAAAGGAGACAGGGCAAACACAATTCCAGTTTTGGCCCAAACTGTTTACTATTAAACTTAATATCTGTTGGAAAAGCTAGGGAAACTAATTTAATTGGCCTTACACTTATGTAAGGCCTAATTATTTTTCTCATGCTACTTTTTAAGTTTGCACAGCATTTAAAATTGATCTGTGAGCAGCAACACACATTCATTTCTAGTTGAACAACCATGCATTCCTAAATTCTATAGTTCAATGAGACTACTAGCAAATCCAGATCAGAAATAAAGGTTAAGGCAGGGTGAGAAATAAGGCAGGGTGAGAAAGGGAGGCAGGATCTCTGAGCCACGCAATCAGAATGACTTGCTTACCACTACACAAAATATAAATAAAAGTAGAGATGATGAGTAAATTACAAAATACCCACAAGCAATGCCAAAACACATTACACTGACTTAAAAGGAAGGACAGAAGATAAAACTAACCACTTTTGGAATACAGCTTGATCACTTTTCAAAGAGATTATATAACATACTTAAGTCCTATTCCCTCTTAACAGGAATGACCCAAGAAACTCCTTGCAGGCTTGTGCTCCTGTTCATGATCATCTGCATTCGGTTGTGGTGCACAAACAGCTTCAATATTTCCTAAGCTGAAGTGGTAATGTCTTATGAAATTAACATTCAGCTACACTTAAAATTAACACTATTCTCAAATGTCAGTTTTTTCCCCACTAGCTTTTGGTTTTGTTCTCCTATGTTAAGTGGAAATGAAAATTCTACTTATAATTATAGTGAGATCTATATTAAAAGCTCCAATGACAAGCCATTCGTATTAGAGGAGCCCTCAAAATATAGCCCATATAGCTGTACACATAAATACATATCAAAGCCTTGGGAATCATTAAACTTTATCATAAATGTGGAGCTTGCAACCCTTTAAAGTAGTGTTAAGTTCAAAATAGTTTCAAAAATATTGTTCTGTAGGGTAAAGTACACAAAGATGAATTACATTCTGCTGAAACAGAAGTCAGTATTTTTAAGACTTTTGAGGAGTTGGTGGTTGCTGCCTCCTTGCATGGGAGTTCAAAAGGAGACTTTTTGCATTGTCATCACCATTCTTCCACTCTGAAGAAGGGAGATGTGTTTCTGACTGAAGATTCCTTCTTAGTACCGAAGATGACAAAAGGAAGACATTGTTTCCTCATCTCACTTATTGAAGAGGAAATTCAAATGAGCACCTAAGACAGGTGCCTTTCCAAAAGCTCACAATAAAGATGACAAGGTTCTGACAAGACTGCATCAAAAAATATTTAAGAAATTCTGCCTGCTTCCTGTGCCACTTGAGTGTATTGGGAAAGAAAGTAAAGAAATTCAAGAAGACAGCAAATTAAGAAAAAATTTTAAAAAACAGTACCCTCTGTCAACTTTTACTCCTCTTCCTTCCTTCCATTCCACAAAAGTTGCATCTTTTCCTTAACTGACACTGTAACTTTCTGCTTGATTGTGTGTGACTTGAAGCGTCTCCAAAGACAACTAATTTAAGTAGTAGTTATCATGTTTTAAGGTGTCATATTTGAAGTTATAGGCCACACCTCATACTAGCAGTATTTTTACCTCATCCTCACTTAATCTCTTCACTAAAATTTGAAATCACAAAGAGTTGCAAATGCTACACAACTACCTGGAAGAATCAAAACCATATAATCCCGTACCAAAAGAAGTTTTAGCAAGTATTCTACTGTGCAAAGCTAAACATAGACTCAAAATTTAAAATTAAGGTTCAATATACTTACCTGTGAAAAGGAAGAAGATCAGAACCATAATCATGGTATAACCAAAATATAAAATAGTGCTAGCTGTTCCTGTGATTTGCAGTTTCGAAAAAAAGTAATGTATTGCATATATTAAGAAATAAACTGCAGTGAAACCACTAGTGAGAAATGAACGCCACTGCCAGTGATAGTCCTAGAAGGGGTGGAGGGAAAAAAAACAACAAAAAGCCACGTATGAGTAATATTCCATATATCTCGAATGCACTGACCCTATTAGTGAAAGCAGAGCTATTTTTTTTATTACCACTTTATTCAAAACTGAGTTTTTATACTTTTTATCTACAAGAGAAAAACCTACATATAATAAATATTGCTTTAACTGCACCATTCACAATTAACAACAAGAAACAAAGATCAATATCAAATAGGCCAAAATATAAAACCCCAAATAAGCCAGACCTACTCTTGCCAGCCATAGGGATCTTTTTTCCCCAAGGTTGGGCATGTCCAAAATGCACTTTGATTGAACAAAGTTAATGGATTAGCTTAGCGTCTTCAGAAAACAAGAAGTTAAGAATATAAAGATGAGATACCTGACTTAGCAGTACTCACTGCAGTGTTTTAATATTTGTTACAAGTTTTGCCAAAAGTAGCCTGCTTCACTTATTAAAGACATGGTTTAAGAACATGTCATCTAGTAGCAGTGTTTATGCTGAATTCTAGAACGCTTATTTTCAACTACAAAAGCTTTAACATTTTTTGGAAGCATTCTTAAAACAATATCAAGCACGAACACTGCAAAATATTTCTTACCTCTGCACATAGATGGAAGTAGCAGAGCAATATTGTAGCCTCAGAACATGTAATAACCAAAATAATGAATACCAGAAACAGGAAGCCAAACATGTAATACATCTGGTGCGACCTATAAAAGGAAGTTTAAAAAAGATAAAACTTAAAATGGACATTGTGCCAATATTATTTTTTTTACGTGCAGTAATATCACCTTCACCTTAAGTGTTCCCCCTCCTATTGAAGTACTGGACATATAATTGGCTAGTTTTTCTTTTCGTAACTTAAGGATAGGAGCCTCAGCAGCTCAGTCCGAAAACAGTGAAAAAGCAAGCCCAAAACATGCTCCTGGTTGGGATTTTAGGGAAAGAACTGACTAGACATAATGAGTGAAATTACAGTTCCAGTGAAGTCAGCGTGACCTCTTCCACTGACTTCAGCAGAACTTGGATTTCACCTCACATTTCAATCAAAGGGGCAGAGCTGCAAAATAACAAGAAATGTCAAATGCTGTAGCTGTCTACAGTTGGGTAGAGGCACCTATTCAAGGTTCAGAAACAGTTTAATGAGATCCAATAACTAAATTGTGCCAGAAGGAAGACAAATCCCTCACAGCAGATTAGTCTGCCACTGTGCTATGAGCTCTCATCAGAATTCACTTACACTGGCCTAGTCTTTGGTGCTTATTTTTGCAAAGAATTACTCTCCGGTGCCTTTATAAAGATTTCACAAAATGTGTTCTTGATTCTTTTTTCTCCCAAGAATAGTAATACTTTTCTAGCTCAACAACAAAAAAAATTTCTCAAATCAATTTCAATGTATGTGCTACTTTCAAGTTATATGCCATATGTCAGCTTCAGAGCTACTTCTGCATGAAGTCAGAGGAGTAGCATGACAGAACTAGCTATTTTGACTATTGTAGGTCAGCTGTAAATTGCTAAGCATATCACTGCCACTACATGTCAACAAGGAAAACAGGCTCCAAGTGTCTTCTAAACCACAAAATGCTAAAAAGATGCTAACATTTAAATTTTATTAAAGCTTGCATCATCAAAAAAAAAAAAAAAAAAAATCAGTCAAATCATCTTGAAGGAAAACTTTCATAAAGAAATTACCACATTTTATAGCAGAGAAAATTCAAATAGATTGTGGTTAACTTACCAAATACTATTAAGAATAAAGAACAACTGTATAAAGATACATCCAAAAGGTAGAATCCCTCCCATGATGATGCCAGGTAATGGCTTTGTATAGAAGGACTGCTCAGGAATCTGACGAGGAATTTGATTTGTGCGAACAGGATGTTCAATAGCCTTTAAACAAAAATAAGAAATTGATAAATAAATAAATAAAATGTCAGACTACAGCACTACTTTTTTTGCTTTCTTTTTGAAATGAGTGTTGGCAAAAGCCTACTATTTGTTTTGAGCATGTTCATACCCAGCTGCCACTACATCTGCTTGCACTACCAGCCTAGCTACCAATGTTTGCCAAGTAAACAAGCTGAAAGGCAGCTCTTATTGAAAACACAGAAACAGATATTTTGGACTTCCCTTTTTATGATTACCTCTCTAGAATCTGTTACAGAGCCTGAGCTGATTTCTCACTTTTCAGCTCTGGGAGGGGCAGTGGTGGTGCAGACTCTTGCTTTTCCTTTCTAAAAGTCCCTGTACGTTGTTTTTCAGGATTTACCCCAAGAATCACATTAGGGTAAGCCTACAAACAGGGAGGATTCAATCTGGCAATTAAATCCTAACTGAAGATGTACACACAGATAAGCACAGTGTGAGAAAAAAAATTAAGGCAGATAAAGGCGTACTTTGCCATCTTTCCCCTTTCACAAAGATTACATCAAGAGCATCAATAGACACTTGTTAGGTACTTGCCTTCTGATTTGATTTTAATATAATTGTGACACCTGACACTTTGCTGACACTTTGTAGTTTATCAAATCCTCCTTTCTTAAAGGAATTCCATCTGTACAATGCAGAGGGAGGGGTGGAGGGTGGGTTTGCTGGAATTTTAATATGATTATCAGAAAAAACCCCACTGAATTCTGGCTAAGAAAAACAGGATAACTACAGTCAATGAGTGCCTTCTAAGATAATTAAATATTCTCTGAAGGTATTCCATGAGAGCTACAGGGAGTTAGAACTCTGGCTTCCTATACAGGAAAAAAACCACAAAAACATCTGAACTTGCAAATCTTCAAGTTTGTGGGGTACAGTAAACCACTTTTTAAGCAAAAAGAGGAGAACTGATTTAAGAAGGTTTTGGTCACCAGTGTCACAAAAAGCCCTCATATAAATAAGTAAAATTGATCAGCTTACAAGTAAATCCCAATAAATGTCAGAACATTTATGCAAAGAGAAGAGTTCTTAACAAGAACTCTAGCAACTTGATACAGGAAATATTCTCAGTGCAGAGGGCAGACAGGAATATAAAACAGGGGAAAACCAGAAGTATATATGTTGCTTTCACTTATGCTTGATTGGGTCAACTGATTTTTTTTTTTTAGTAACAAAAGAGATGCTAATGAAATAAAAATGTCTAAATCACTGCTTTATCTGGAGCAGTCACTCAAATACAATAACCTGAATCGTTGCAGAGAAATATCACTCCCACCAACCAAGTATCAAAGTCTCAGAATCCCAAGACTGGAAACCTAACACAGCTCTAAAGTAATTGAACAGAACCAGAGCCAACAATGCAACTAGCTTTGGTGCTACCTCAGTCTAGACAGTGAAAAATAAATGTGTCTGTATATATATGCACATACACACACTTACAAAACAACTTCTCAAAAACACTTACGTTTTTCTTAAAACCAAAATAGGCACCAATAAAGGTCAGTGGTACAGATATGCAAAACCAGAGTGCCAAAATAGCAACCAAAGTACCAAATGGAATAGCTGCTGAAGAGCCTTCTCCCCAGAGAATGAGGTTCATGATAAAAAAATCTGCAAATACAATTCTGAAAAATACATAACACACTTAAAATACAGAAATACTCCTTAGTATTTAATAATGTTAACAAAACAATAGCACTGTATTAAGATTTCAGTGTAAATCTCTGTTAAACCCAAATGACACACACACAAAATATCAAAATGAAGAGGTCAAACGAGTAATTCTTTATTAATCTGGTGGGACTGAACTCCAGCAGGAGCTGACAGTCCAACTAAGAAATTTCAAATATACGTTTGTCTTAACTACACTTCAGGGTAAGACTACTTGCTGTGATTAAGTACAAAAATTTATCACAGTGGTTATACACTATATGACACTATATAAGACCAACTACAGTGTGGTCAGAGAGCAATGAAAAAGTGTTGCCTGTCTAAAACTTACTACTATCATAACGCTCTTTCTTAATCAACCTTTTCGTGTGGTAAGAATAAAACAAATGCTTAGTAAAAAAACCACATCTAAGGATGATGTGCCATTAGCTTATTCACCTTTGTCAAAAGTACTGTGATATTATTGTAGCTTCTGAAATAAAGGGACAGTGTAGTAAAGTTTACTTGTATAGCTGAAACTTAAAAATTAGCTATGCATATCAGAGAAGCAATTTAATTCTTTTAATTATGGCAATACCCTCAACTTACCCAGGACAAAGGAATGATGTCAGCAGGACATTTGTTTTCCATTTCTCACCTCCAAATGCTGCATTTAAAGATTTGACAGTCATCAAAACATGCATTAAGCTCACAACTATTAATTTTCCAGTCCATTTACCTGTTATATTTTGCTTGTAAATACTCAAATCACGCCCAAGTTTAAAACAGTAAACTAAATCTTTAGTAATAAAACTGGAACTCATCATACTGCTTAACCACAGAGCTTCAAACCAAAGAAAAGCCTCAGACCAAGGCCAGGAAAAGTATCCGACTAAATAGACTCAGTCTCTGACCACTTTATCTGCTACAAAAGAGGAAGCAGATTTGCAGCACTTCCAAGTCTTTTTTAAAGAGTTTAACTTGGAGTGATTAAAAAGTTAAAGCTTTCTAGCATTTCTGCAGGTTTCAGTAGGAAAAAGATACGTAAGTATGTGAAAAGCAAGCTTAACAGTTTTCATGAGATAACTCTTGTCTACAAATCTTACAAGAAAGTCATGACTAACATGCTTAGAGGAAAGAGTGATATTCTCTTGAGACTTAACAGCGTTAAGCAGTGGTGCTACCAAAAGACCAAGCATAGCTTTAAGAAAACATTTATAAATTTGTGCTACGCTGATAAAAATTCTAGTCAGTGTACTTTCACATGAAAATATCCTGATGGAATTCAGTGAAGCTGACAATTTCAGCTGAGCACTGCCGTAATGACATGCTTCTTTACTTCAAGAGCCAGAAGTGATTATGGCTGGAGTGGTTTTAATTAAGTTTCTATTTCTTCATAAAATCTTTGTAGAACATGGGACTGGTTATTAAGGTTAACCATTTAATTTCAACTCAGCTTTCACTTTTTAATGCAATCTCAAAAAAACCCACAACTGACTTTAAAAACTGGATATCCATTTCAGTTTGTCTCACATTATTTGTATACTATAAGGCAAAACATTCACGTTTACAGGATACATTCTCTATACAGGATATAGACTACCTCCTGTTACAACAATATAATCTCTGGATCAGTCACTCACTGTCTTAGTAGTTAAACCACAATATTCAGGTATCAACTAAATGATTCCCAATAAGTATAATATGAAATGTAATTATTATTAGCTACATCTCCACCAAAGATACAGCATTATATTTACCATCAATACACTTCAAAATATCCTTCAAAATACATAATGTACAGCACGATATAAAGGATAATTCTGTTCTCAGTCCCAAAGTCTTCCTCCATTTCAGTCTAATTGGCTTGAAGATTAGGAAAAGGAATAGTTCACTACCACATCACCACCATTGTGGAAAAACTCCTTACAAAATAGAAACCCTATTTCTACAATGGTTCTCCCCACATGAAAATGACAAAATGTTTAGAAGAAAGAACTCCAGTGCCTACTGCCAGGCTGAAATTCCTGCTGGGGTGGGGGTGGGGGAAGAAAATCAAGCAACATTGATGGCTAAAACTAAATGCAAGTTAACACAGCCTCCCCATAACTGCAGGAAACAGAAGTACAAAACTGTCTAAGGTAATGAGCTGGGTACCAGTAAAATGAAATTTGCTTCCCAATTCCATTAAAACGTAGTAGCAAGAGCAATTCAGGCACAATCACATCAAAACCAATGTAACCATGTCAGTGTTCTATATGTGCTTTCTGTTGCTAAGGTAAGTACATTTCTCCAACTTGCCCCGAGGGAAACTACAAAGAGTACTGCAAAATAAAAATCAGTTATGTGATGATAATTTACTTTAATGAACTTAAGCCTTGTCATTCTAAATAACTTTTACTCACATTTGTAGAATCTGGCAGCAACATAACCAGCTGGAGTTCCAAGCAGTACCCACAGAACTACAGCACAGGTCATTAGAGCTCCCCGGTTAGCAGGTGACAAAAATCCCAGGCAAGCAAAAACTACGAAGCAGAGATGCACAATTTTAGGAAGTAACTATACATTTGACTTAAAGCCAGGACATTGGTTATCTTAAAATCAGTGTACACTAAGTTGTGTGTCTATTACATAAGCTCAGCTCTTTCTAACCTTAAAACTTTTAAGACACTTCTAGATAAAAACCTAAACTGCTATTTCTACTAGTACCATGCAATTAGCTGTGAAAAATCATCTGTACTCAACTAAAGTCCTCCCCATTTTATTACTTACACAGGGTAACAAAAGTCATTATTAAGATCTGTGTGCCAGAGCCTAGAAAAACAGACAACAGCATTCCTTTTCTTGGGGGCCTGAAAATATCCCCATGAACCAGTTTCCAGCCAAATTCTTCTTGAGCATCTTCCTGTAAAGGAAATAAATCTATTTCAATACAGTAGATTGCCATTTCCATAGTCTGTTACAGAAATATATTTAGCTGAAAAAAAAATCACATTACAAATAAATTTTAGGAAGTACATTTTGGACTTACAGTGGAATCCATCTGGTTGTATCTTGCAATATCCTTATGCAGTGTCCTCAACATAATCATGGCTACCATTCCAGACAAAAAGAGGACAATCACCAAGGAATTCATAATGCTGAATGTAAAAAAACAAAAATTTTTTTTTAAATTGATAACTCGAATGGCAACGTAAACACTGCAATACAGTACACTTGAAGATAAACTTTCTTCTCACCTAAACCATTGAATATGAGTGTGAGGCATGGATTCCAAAATATAATCCCATCGTGATGCCCACCTTATATTTTTTTCTTCCTGAAAAAGTAAACACATCCGTTTCAGATACAGTCAGTATCCAACTTTTAAATTTACAAATTGATGTTTCTGCAGAGCAATCTTAAATCTAATGATAAACTGGAAATTTCACGTTGCATGCCTTCAAGGGGAGCCTTAATAATATCTATTGATAATATTAATGCCTTAATAATAGCTACCTAAAACTAAGCTTTGACCATAGAATCCAGATCAAAACATTTTCTGAGTGTCTTCTTAAGACTTACAGGCCAATCAATTTAATTGTGCTTCCTCCCTTCAGAAGTTACATAAATTCATTTGGAATTAAAATGACTAGCAGAATAATAAAAGAACATGCATTTTTTAGCATATGTAAGTCAACAACAGAGACATTGAGAAACTAAACTCTGCTATATAGTCTCCAGCATAATACTCCACTTTCTAGATTGTGCTCTGTCCAAATTATCCTTTGCTTTCATACATTTCAAAACCAACCATTTCATACATATCCTTTGCTTTCATACATTTCAAAACCAACCACCAATCCAGTTACATTCAGCTTATACTGCAAGACAGACGAGAAGACAATACTACAGAATGTACATTGTTAGTAGAAGAAAACAAATTATTCCCTTCAGGCATTTCAATCGATTATACTTACTCAGACTGAACATTTGTTGATCAGAAAAACTTCAAAAAGAGCATTTCTTTGTTTTATTTTGAAGAGTAAACATGAGAAAAGGAATAAACAGTGCTGATCAACTTAATAATAACGCTATTAAACAAACCACAAACTCTAATATCAAAAATAAAAATGGCTAGGTGTCTTCCTGACAGGATTTTATTTCAGTAATTTATAACGTGCCAGAGCAAGACTGCTTTCCAGTAAAGCCAGTTTTTGAAAATATAAAAACCAGTGGGTTAAAAAATTTAGCACCCTGGAGAACTGTGCTGCCATCCAGCAAGACCTGGACAGGCTGGAGAGCTGGGCAAGGAAGAACCTCATGAGGTTCAACAGGGAAAAGTGTAGGGTCCTGCACCTGGGGAAGAAGAATGTCAGGCACCAATACAGGTTAGGCGTGGACCTGCTGGAGACAAGCTCCAAAGAGAGCTTGTCCAAAGATCTGGGGGTCCCGTAGACAGCAAAATGACAATGAGCAAGCAGTGTGCTCTTGTGGCCAGGAAGGCCAATGGAAGCCTGGGCTCCATAGGGAAGAGTGTGGCCAGTAGGTCGAGGGAAGTCATTCTCCCCCTCTACTCTGCACTGGTGAGGCCACAACTGGAATACTGCATCCAGTTCTGGGCTCCCCAGTTCAAGAGGGACAGGGAGCTACTGGAAAGAGTCCAGCGAAGGGCAACAAAGATGATTCAAGGATTGGAGCATCTCC
>BJBW01006602.1:19032-40606 GCA_004320125.1 Scolopax mira
TGCTCTGGGCAACCCTGCTTTAGCAGGGGAGTTGGACTGGATGATCTCTAGAGGTCCCTTCCAACTCTGACAATTCCATGATTCCATGTACAGGCAGGAAAAACATTGAGAGTTTACACATGTCAGGTCATTCTCCTGATTTTGTCATTAAAACACTTATACGGCTACTCATATATTGAAAGAACAAATTGAAATCACAAGAAACATAGCATAAAAATAAAAGTTGTATGGGAGTTTCTGGTAGTTACCCAAGTTCCAGACCCTGTGGCTGCTTGTCCTGTGTTATCTCCTGAATCATCTGTGCCTTTCATGTATTTCATAGAATCATAGACTGGTTTGGGTTGGAAGGGACCTTAAAGATCATCTAGTTCCTACCAACCCAAAACACGTATTTGACAATACAGGTTTTGTCCAGTCAAGCAGGCTTCCTTAGAAAGAAAGAGATCGTGTTATCCCAAGTAGGATTCTGTGTGTTTAATGCCAAGGTGGTCAAAGCTCCTTCAAGATCTTACAAAATACAATTCACATGATGTTTTTTAGAAATTAACTTTAGCTTGTTTATATGAGTAAATGCATTTGCAAATAAAGACATAAAGGCAAGTTGGTTTGCTTTTGAGAAATCTCAGGATTGTTTCAGTGCCAACTGCATCAACGAACTCCAGTAGATTTGCAAAGGAAAACTGTAATTACTGGATTACTTGGTGCTATAATATTCAATATTATGGTAATGAGGGATGAATTAAACATGCTATTGCATTGAGGAACCCCTGCCTTCTAGACTCAACTTCACGGAGGCTTTAATTGGGTATTTAGCAGAAGGCAGCTGGATACGTACTAGGGCATTTCGTAAGTTCTCTGGCAAGATTTTGTCTAATCCTTTTTGCTTCCATACCCCAAAAAGTAGATGTGAGTCTTGCCCTCTGCTCCCAGACTGCATAGATGGGGAAAAAGAGTAGAGTAAAACCAGTTGTTATTTTGGTGTGACCTATGCACTACTATAGGAATTGTTTTGATCTGTCTCTTTCAGTGGGAAATAGAACCACAGAATGACAGAATGCTCTGGGAAAGGGACCTCTGGAGATCATCTCCTCCAACCCCCTGCCACAGCAGGGTCACCCAGAGCAGTTCTCACAGGAACGTGACCAGGTGGGTTCAGAATGTCTCCAGAGAAGGAGATTCTACCCTCTACCACCTCTCTGGGCAGCCTCTGCCAGGGCTCTGTCACCCTTAAAGTGAAGAAGTTCCTCCTCATGTTGAAATGGAACTTCTTATGTTCCAGTTTGTGCCCGTTCCCTCTTGTCCTGTCCCTGGGGACCACTGAAAAAAAGACTGGCCCCAAACCAGCCAGCGCCTTTCGTTTTATTGTTGTTAGAAAGACAAAGGTCAAGTACAGTTGAAGCGTGAAGTTCTGTGGTTTGTGGTGGTCTGTAGCTGCCTGCAAAGTTCATTCTGCAGATTCAGAGCTCAAAAAAAAGCAGTTTTAAGTTCTGCCCAAAAGACTTTTTTTCTTACTGTAGTGATTTCTGTGCCTCAGAGGATTGTGGCTGAGAGCAGCGAAGCTGATCGTAGTCTTCATTCTGCAACTCTCTGTGGCCTTTTGTAGTGGCCATGAAGGGTCTCAAAGATAAAGAGCCTCAGCTACACTTGAAATGCCACAGATGGCCAGGGCAGGGAGGAAGGGATGGGTCAGATCCATTCATAGCAACCCACCTTCTGCTATAATCTTCTACGATATCTGGAGTTCGGTATCACAACATGCAGAGTGAAGAAGATCGCTTCACCTCCCCAGGCCCCAGTTGTGGAGGGTGTCAGGTGGAGTTTTTCTCAATAGGGGGAGAGTCTGACCATTGCTGGTTTCCTGCAGAAGCTGCTCCATGTGGGATATCAGAGCTACTGCCAAATTACAGACCAACGTAGCCAGTAGTGGGCTCGTACCCTTAGCTGCATAGTGGCCACAAACTCTTCAAAAAATGTTTTTCTCCATTATTTATCATAAACTTCTCTTTTACTGCAAGTCAACTTCTGTTCTCGTACACACAGAAGCTGCTAATCACAGCAAAGGTCAACAGGCATTTTTGATGCTGATTTTAATAAGTGTATGTTTGAGAACCCTTTGCATATGCTATTGTGCTCTTTCTTCATTGAGGCATGAATACAATGCTTGCTGGTTTAGAAAAAAAAAGTGTATTAATTATGTGAAACACTGAGCCCAGCCCAAACATCAAAAGGACTTGTAGGTGCTCACCTTCCCACTGGAGGTTTGCTTGATGAACCCAGCGATCTGTGCAATGTTATGCATGACCATATTCCTCGTCCTTA
This sequence comes from Scolopax mira, assembly GCA_004320125.1. NCBI lineage: Eukaryota > Metazoa > Chordata > Aves > Charadriiformes > Scolopacidae > Scolopax > Scolopax mira. Next base: position 21,352 of record BJBW01006602.1, read on the forward strand.
ACTTCTGCTGGTATGCATATATATATATATTAGATCTGAAATCATTATGATTCCCATAATTCTTCCACACATTCCCAACTGCAAAATTCATGCTTCAGTTAAAAAAAAAACACTTCAATTCATGAGTAGTAGAGTAGTCATTATTTGTATGTTTTGGTCTGGTGATCACAGAATGAGGAAGATGTTGAACTTTCAAGGAGGAGGAATGGAAAGAAGGATGTATTAGAGATGGCAAGAGGTGAAGGAAAATAAAGGGCTTTTGTATCTTTGTTTTCAAGCAGAAGGTAATTCATTGATATTTACGAGAAGAATCCCTAACAGATTTTAAATTAACCTTCACAATCTTGACAACAGCAGTATTTACCAACTGGAGGGGCAGCCCCCATTTCTAATAAATCTAAGTCTACTGGCAGCAGTGACTGCAAACCTGTTGCAAAGATTTGGGCCACAAGAGTTTTTGCTTTGTGTCTCCTAGGGGTTTAAAAAATCGCTATTAATTAAACTATTTAAAAAAAAATGCCCAGAGAAGTGACTCTGAGGTGTGAAAAAAAATCTCAGGTCTCCCCCCACCCCAGCCCACGTTTGAGCCCGTTCTCCCAAGTGGCTGCGCAGGGTCAGAAGGGGAAAGGGGACTGAAGTGAAGGGAATAGCTCCTTTGGAAAATGGAACTTGTTGAAAATATGGCTCTGCGTTGCTGACGCTCTTTTAAGCACTAGCAGCAGGCAGTGATTTGGGCTCGTTTGTCTCTCTTCAAATGAAATTGTTGGTAGGTCTGTGCCAGCATTAACTGGTGAATTCTTCTAAGCAAAACCAGTTGGTGGCAATGACAACATTCCAGAAGGCTTATTTAAAATATGGAGTGTATTGTGTAATACTTTTTTATTTGTCTGTTGCACAATCTATTTGCTGATACTTGTTTCTTTCCCTCCCTCCCTCTCCCCTAGGCTATCAAACAAAGCTGCCCAACCTTACACTCATCCATCAACCTCGAGTTATTAAGAGAATAACTGCAGAACATTTACAAGTGGATGGGATGGAGTCCTGGCTGCTTTTCAAGAACACAGAGTCAGTGCTTTGCAAAAAAACTTTGCAAGATGGCAAATTTTCTCATGCTGCCTGTTCCTTGTTCTGCTGGGACCTGCTGGAAGGAATGGTTTCTTCAGTTTGGGGTAACTAATCTAGGTTGATGCCAAAACATATTGTATCTAGTATCAGATCATAATTTTATGTGAGTAAAATATATTATTTTTTTTAACTACTTCTCACAAAAGCTTTGAGATGTATTGAGGATAAGGAAGGGATCGGGATAAGTGCAGTCATCTGAGGGCTTGTGTTGTATGACTTTCTCAAGGATAGGCTTACATTACCCATGCATGAAAGTAGAGGCTAAGAGATTGTAAGTGTAACAAAATGAAGGCGAAATGGATCTTTTTCTCACTGATTAAAAGACAGAGGATGTGATGGAGTGCAATTGCCCTGTAATAATCTGGAAATCTGATCAGCAGCTCAGGGTGTGCACACAGACACCTCAGCTGGCGTGGTACAATTTACTCCCACAGCTCGAGGAGCTGGGAGACACAGTGCAGAGGCTTCAAAGAAGCCAGCCCCCAACCAGAAGTGACATAGCCCTGTGTGCTGTGCCAGCTCAACGTGGTTATTCTGTCTCTCGGTCCCACTTGGGGTATCTGAGGGGAGCTTTGCTGCACTGTGTGGCCCTGACAGCTCAGCTCGGTGCTCGCTTGGGGATCTCTGCATCATATTCTCCACCATGGAAATGTACCCTTGGAAGTTAAGCTAATCCATTTGACTTCCAGAGGAGTAAGAGACTGCTTCCTGGCCTGCCAGTGTTGCTCTAATTAAGTGGGACAGTGTGTAGCTCTGTACAGTGACTTTCCAGACAAAAATATCCTGACAGGGATTGAAATGATGATCCCTTTGAATATCCTATATACTCTTCAGTGAAAAGCTTCAGGTTCTGCTGTGCTGGTTTAGAGGCTTGCAAAATTGGGGTGCATTAAAAAGAGCGTGGCCATCAGGTGGAGAGAGGTCATTTCCCCCTCTATTCTGCCCTGGGGAGACCCCATCTGGAGCACTGGGTCCAGTTCTGGGCTCCCCAGTTCGAGAAGGACAGGGAAATGCTTGAGAGGGGACAGCAGAGGGCTACAAAGATGATGAGGGGCCTGGAGTATCTCTCTGCTGAGGAGAGGCTGAGGGACTTGGGGGTTTTTAGTCTGGAAGAGAGGGGACCTCATCAATGCTGAGAATATCTAAAGGATGGGTGTCAGGAGGATGGGGTCAGGCTCTTCTCGGTGGTGCCCAGTGACAGGAGAAGGGGCAATGAGCACAAACTGGAAAAAAAATCTCAACATGCGGGACTTCTTTCCTGTGAGGGTGGCAGAGCCCTGGAAGAAGCTGCCCAGAGAGGTGGTGGAGTCTCCTTCTCTGGAGACACTCAAACTTGCCTGGACACGTTCCTGTGGGACCTGCTGTGGGCAGGGGGTTAGAGGAGATGATCTCCAGAGGTCCCTTCCAACCTCATAGCATTCTGTGATTCTGTGAATTCTAGAGATCAGCAAGCAGTTAAGAAGTTGCTAAGAGGGAGCCGCCAGCTGTCAGGAGCTGCCACTGGGCATGGGGAGAGGCTCTGGAGTCCAGAGAAGCAGCCAGCACAGTCAGCCTCAGTGGGAGGCACACAGAGATACCTCTTTTGTTGTGGGTCCATTTTCCCTGCCTTGCCCTTATTCTAAGTAGATCAGGCTTTGCTTTAGCACGGCTGCTTGGTGATGGGCACCGCTCTGCTGCTGGAGGCAGGAGAACTGAAGATGAGTCAGGACCATGAGGCTGACCACAGGGATCCAGGGCTTGGGATAGTCACGGGGCTCCATGGCAGGAGACATGGAAGCTGGGGGCCCGCACCAGGAGAGGGGGCATTTGATGAGATCAGGAATGCAATTTACACAATTCTAGTGGTGAAAGTTATGAACGGCTGTTCGTGAGGGGTTTTTTTTATTGCATTTGAAAATTCTTCTTTTCTGTGTCAGTTCAGGAATTTGCCACAACATTTTATTTATGGTTCCTGGTAAATTTGGCATGTCAGGGGGCATTTAATACCCTCGGGGAAAAGTAGTGTAGTTACACGACTGAAATATGACTGATTTTCAGCAGCTCCGGTACCGTCTGTGCTTTGTCCCCTCAATAACAACACTGTTTGGTGACTCCACCCGGCATTCATGGCAGCTGGACAGCTTTTACCAGCCTGCTCCATGTTGTGAAGGGCCTCAGCCGCCACGGGACAGAGAGTAACCTTAGGGGAACATTTGCCAAGGTTGAGAAGAAATATCACAAAGGGAGCCACACGGAGGGTGAATTCTTGTGATAGGCTCTCCACGGGAGGGAAGGTGAGTGAAGATCAATGGTTCCTCTCCCTCTAGCTGCCCTCTTCTCCCTCCTTTTGTCAGTTCATCTCACATCCCCCCTCTGGCTTTTCTTCTGCTGTGATGTGCATCACTCCTGATACCCCCCTGCCTTCCCTCTGGCTCTCCTCCCACTCTCAGAGATTTGTATTTCCATTCTGAGACCTCATCTATCTCATTAATTGGGCTTCCCTCTGCTTCCACTCCCTCCTGATGTGGCCTTCAACGCTGGCTCAACGCTTTTAACAAAATCCCTCATTATCAACCTGGTATTCATTAAGCGCTTTTCCCTCTCTCTTGTTTAGTTTTCCGTCAGCCCTGTCCTTATCCTTTGCTTTATTATTTGGTTCTCCCATTACTCTCAGGCCATGAGTGGCCTCAAGGCCTTCTTTGCTCTTGATCTACCACTTCAATACTTCTCTTTGAGCTTCTCTGTTGCACTGACACCCTGAGTGCTCCCTATAACCCCCATCGTGGTCTGAGGAAAATTGTGGCCACATGAAGAAGCACTGAATGTTTATAGAAGTTAACCCTGATTTTAGGGACAAACCCTGCTGGTTCAGGGAAAAATCAAGTACTGGTTGTCTACTGTCAGTTCTTCTATACGTTATTTTAGGTCTATCCATAAGCAAAACATTCCAGCCTTTTTCTTCACAATAATTAGTAAGCACGCCAATTATATTGATTCCTCTGCTCACTCTCTGATTCCTACCCAAGCAGACATGCCCCCGTTAAACCCTCCTAGGTCAGCCCCAACCCAGGGACCAGCTTCTTAGACCTCGCTCTGCCCTTGTTGGCTTCTTTGTCAACCTGTTTCATGCTGCCATCTCCCACCCTGTGGCCATCCAGGGGCAAGACCCCTGTTAAACTGTATAAAACTTCTCTCTCCCAAATTACTCCTCATGCTTCTCCCTTTGTGGCTGTTGCCTCAAAAGCCATCCCATGTCCCAGCGCCTCGAAGGGCAGAGAAGCTGCTTCTTTTCAGGACAAGCCATACCAGGCCAGAAGAGAACAGCACAGTTTGTTTCATAGAATCACAGAATGCTTTGGGGTTGGAAGGGACTTCTGGAGTTCATCTCCTCCAACCCCCCTGCCACAGGAGGTCCACCCACAGCAGGTCCCACAGGAACGTGTCCAGGCGTGTTTGGAATGTCTCCAGAGAAGGAGACTCCACCACCTCTCTGGGCAGCCTCTGCCAGGGCTCTGCCACCCTCACACCAAACAAGTTCCTCCTCATGTTCAGATAGAACTTAGTTTATTCAAGTTTGTGCCTTGAATGTCCCTGGGCACCACTGAGAAAAGACTGACCTCATCCTCCTGACACCCACCCTTGAAGTATTTATAGGTGTTGATGAGATGCCCCCTCAGACTGCTCTTCTCCAGGCTAAAAAGACCCAAGTCCCTCAGCCTCTCCTCAGCAGAGAGATACTCCAGGCCCCTCATCATCTTTGTAGCCCTCTGCTGTCCCCTCTCGAGCATTTCCCTGTCCTTCTGGAACTGGGGAACCCAGAACTGGACCCAGTGCTCCTCCTCAGGGCAGAATAGAGGGGGCGATGACCTCCCTCCACCTGCTGGTCACGCTCTTCCTGGTCAGCTCATGGTCATCCTATTGTCCACCAGGACTCCTTTGAAATTCTGAGTATATCAAATGCTCAGAATGAATGCTGATGCTATTTTCTGTCGATGTCTATTTGTATTTCTGCTGTCCCCATAGGTTTTCCCCATCTTCTCCTTCCTTATGAGGTCCAGAGACATTATCATCGCATTCCACATGGGCCAAATTGTGCCGATGAGCCAAGAGGTGTGGAGAAGTGGGCCATACAACTCTCACTTGTGTATCTAGGCCACCCAACCCTTAGTTATTTCAGGTAATGAGTTCCAGATAAATCTCCAAGTCATTAAGAAGATGGTATCAATTGCTGCTGTGTTCTTTTCTCTATGACCAGAATTCCTAGGAGCATTGATTTCCAAGCTGATACAAGTGGGTTTGGTTGTTTCCTTCATTGTCTCATAGACTAGAGTAGTCACTTTCCAGGCCAAACCAGGAACGGCTGTAAGAATGTTCTACAGAGGGACCATTCACATAAAATAAATGCATTGGGCATTTGTAAGAGACAGAGTAGACAGTTCTTGAAAGCAAAAACTCTCAGCTGACATCTTGGCTGGAATTAAAAATCCTGTTGTGTGAAGCTGAAAAACTTCAACAACCCTTTGCTAGAAGCTGTTTAGAAGAAAACAAAGCTTCTACTTCTCTTTTTCCCTCAGTCATTTTTAAGGTGAATTTAACTGTGTTAGAGGGATCAAAACTGAGAACATGATGATGAAATGATCCAGTGCTTCTCTGAGATTGCAAACCCCAGCTTGCTGTCTCTCATTGGTGGGCACCATCCATCCTCAGACAGCTGGTTTCTGCAGGTCACCATTGGAGCTGTGAACTCCCAACGACTTACTGTCCCTATCAGAGTGCATTAGAATCATGAGACTCTTGAACATAAAACCCATAAATCTTGATTTGACATCATCAGTCCCCTGAAGCAGCTGGTGCTGGCAGAACAGCTCTTTGGAAACAGCAGAGCAGTTGCTCAGCTGGTGTAAATCAGCACAGGACCTTGTAGGAGAATGAGTAGAAGTAGAAATGTAGAAGTAGAAAAACAGTGGTATCGCTTAAAGGCTGTTTTAAAGAGATCAGTGAGTAACTAAGAGTTTAACGTGTATGCTGGAAAGGGTATAAAAGAAGAGCCTAATTTGTGGAAAAGAAGATTTACATTTTATATGGGAAAAAAAAAAAGATATTTAATGGCTTAGCACCAGGCAGGTGACATTGCAGATCTTCACTGGAGGTTTGTAAGAATGGAATAATTAGACCAACATCTGTCACACATGGGTGGATCCTGCATGGGTTCTGGAGATCTCTTCAGTGCTTGCACAGCATGGAGAAATGGACCTGGGCATTGATGCTGTTATGGGATTAGCAAAACACCTTTGGCTCCTGGCTTTGGGCTCAAGAGGGGCCAGAAGATTCGCAGGTCACTTCAGTCCCATGTGTTAACCTCCATTTTACTCAACCCAAGCTCCTCAGCCTGCACCTGATTTCTGGGCACAGCCAGGAGAGGAGGCAGGCATTGCACTTCAATCGGTCCAGCTAAGTCACTAGCAAATTTTAAATCATTCCAGTAAATTTTTTATATGCCCTTTTCCTGCTAAAATGAGCTATAATACCTATTTAACTATGTTGTAGTTAACTATATTATATAAGTATCTAGTTATTACTATATAACTATATAAAATATACTTATATATAGTTAGATATTTTATATAGTTATATAACTATATAGTTATAAAACTGTATACTGTAATTACCCATGAAATAGCTATAACAGCCATGTCTGGGTTTTTTTTCAGAAGGCATTTTATAAAGTTAAAGCAATGGAAAGGCTTCTGTTTGCTTCAGAAATGGAAAACGCAATCAGAATTAAATGGAAAATGCATCAAAATGAAAGGGATAATGTTATTTTGACATAAATTAGTTTCAAGAGTAAGTGATAGGCACAGCAGAGATTTAATGGTATCATACATCTGGAGATCACAGTGTATGCCTTTCCAGTGAATTTTACTAATTCACAGTAAATCACAGGGATGGGGCAGCCACAGCTTCTCAGGGCAACCTGGGCCAGGCTCTCACCACCCTCACCCCAAAGAACTTCTTCCCCACATCTCAGCTCCATCTCCCCTCTTGCAGTGTCCAACCTTTCCCTCTCCTCCTAGGGCTCCCCTCCCTCATAAAGTTCTCCATAAAACTGTGTTTCCTCCAGATCCATGTGCTGTTCAGGCAAAGTGGAGTGGAATTGTTTTGAGGGAGGAAAACTCTTTACCAGGCAGCACAGTTCAGACTGAGCCCAAGCTTGTGCAAGGCTCATTTTTTTTCAAATTAGGAGAAGTCTGGGAAACCTGAAACCTGGATTCTCAAGGGGCAGGTCCCTTCCAACCCAAACCATTCTATGGTGCTGTGAAGATCACCTGAGCTAGTGTTTTTTGAGGTTTTAAAGAGGATCCCACTGATAGATGACCCTGATGTTTTTCTGCAGGATGGTTGTACCACCGACTGTGCAGCAGAAATTGCCAGCCCAGGTAACCTACAACTACCTCTTGGTGTTTTGGGGAACTACTCTACTGGATGGCAGAACCAGCTGGGCACTCGCTTGGTGGTAGGATAATTAGGCTTGTTATCTCTGGCCACATTCGGGGTTGTCAGTGCTGTGTTATCTCTGGGTAACACCATCTGGATGTCTCTGTGTCACTATCTGGATGTCCTTGGGTCACCCTCTCCAGCATCTGTACTATACGATTCTTGCCATTGTCTGGGGTGTTCCAGCCCTTCTGTTTCACCCTGCAATTTGTCTGAATCAAGCGCTTCTCCTAAATGTACACTGTGCCATTTCAAAGGAATTTAAAAAAAGATCAGTTTTTACTCTGTCCTTATGACTTCTAGTTGAAGCCTCACAGGGTAAAGTACAGTAGATTGTTATCTTCTGGCCTTCAACAGTAAGAAAGAACTATTCATGGTACTTTTTTTGTACCATGAAGACTTTGCCACTGAGAAAGGAGAAGCACCTGGAGATTCAGGTTATTTTTAAAAGTGCGACACTGAAAGAGGAAACTATGAAGTAGGAGTCTGGGTGTGAGAAAATACTATAGCTGATTTTCATGTAAATTAATTTTTTCTGTAGATTGATTTTTTAAAAGCCAAAATATTTCCAAAGCCATATCTGTTTTGTCAAGAAGAATGGCCGACAAAGTACTTGAAGAAGGAGGCACAGATCATGCTCTGTGAGGAGGCGATTCGTTAATTTCCTATACCGATATCCTGACTTATTCCCTACTTTGCTGTAGTCCAAGTGCTCAAGGATAGAAGGATTTGTAAATGAGGAGCACAAAAGAAGTTTTTGGGGGGGATAATGGAAGGCTGATGCTCTACCCCTAACCTACATGTGCCTTCCAACGTGGAAGAGCAAGAAGCTTAGTCTTAAGCTGCAAAGAGATGTCTTAATGTATTTTTGACAAAAGAATTAATTGAATGACATTATTTTCACCACTGAAGTACAAAAGGAAAAAATCAGAGTTCAATACTTAAATCTGTCCACAAACAACTTAGGTGGCACTTTTGGCCCATGCTAATCTTGCCACGGGATTGCAGTAATGCTCCATTGGAGCAAGTCTGGAGGCAATAAAAAGAGGTGGTAGCACATGGTGTGTGTGGCAGAAGGCAAAGGCAAAGCTGGTGGAGAAAGTTTGGGGTCAAAAGCTGGAGGAGATTGAGGAGGTTGGGTTTTTTCTCAGCCTAAATCTGAAGTTATTTCTGTCTGTTTGAGGGATTCATCTACTCCTTGGTGTCCTTCTGAAGCAGCCTGTTTATCAGGGATATACACAACTGGAGTATGTCTGGGAAGTACAGGCCCAGCCTCAAGTTGCGCCAGGGGAGGTTAAGATTGGAGATTAGGGAAAATTTCTACACAGAAAGTGTTACTAAGCTTGGAATGGGCTGCCCAGGGCAGTGGTGGGGTCCCCATTCCTGAGGGACGTGGGTTAGTGATGGTTTTTGTCAGTGTTAGGTTGATGGTTGGACTTGATGATCTAAAAGGTCCCTTCCAACCTTAACAAGTCTATGCTTCTAAGACCCCGTGCAGCCTCTCTCAAAGATGGTGGCTGCCTGTGCTCACAAGGGAGGTCCTGGCTTTGGCCAGGGCACCTCTGGCTCTGCTTCACTGCTCGGCCAGAAGCCCTGCAGCCCACGTGTCTGGGTGCCGGGAAGGGCAGGATGCTGGAAGCTGGCAGCTCCTGGCCCCCATCCCTCAGGGCTCGTCCCACTGCTGGTTCCCAGAGCACACCTAACGCCCACGGACGGCGTTCGGCTGCCCATGGAGCTTCAACAAGGGGCCAAGCTCTTTGAAAACATGCCTTAGTTATGATGGGGGAGGTAATAGTGATGGCAGGATACTGTGTGGAGTTGGTTTCCTTTTTAGTTAATGGCACAGTGGTTAGGGTGGCTGCCCAGGGAAACCTCAATTAGGTCTTCCTCAGCCTGGGGAAGCTCAAGCGTACCTTTCCCAAGAGAGCAACCAGCCGGCTGTGGGAGGGGAAGAAACTTGGAGCTTGTTGAAGCTGGGTCTTGACAGAATAAATGATACATGACTCAAAGGCCCAGGAAAGGGAGCAACTAGGGCCAGCGTGGCTGCAGCCCGGTGGGAGGGAATAAAGCTTGGCATATCCCCAGTTCCATGGCTGTCTCTCCATGTGAGCCCATGCAAAAGACGGTCCAGCACCAGATGTAAAGATTGCCTTGCTTAGAAGACATTAACTTTTCACCACAGAGCCAGGCTCCTGCATGTCCCTCAACCTTTCTTCAGAATCCCTTTTTTCTCAGTGGCTGAAATATACGTGTTTGAACCTGCTCAGGTTAAGGATGGCACCGCGGGCAGCTATTTCTCGCTTTAGCTGGCAGGATATCATACAGGACTTCCGTAGTGGCATCACCACTGCCCTGAGTTTTAAATAAAAGGCAATCCTTGCTTTTTTTCTTTTTGAGGAAATGGTTACAGGACTTGTCTTCAGGAGAGATTTGTTGGAGATGGAGTCCAAATAAATGAATATTCCTTCATAATAATTCTCCAAGAGCACAGAATCATAGAATGGTTTGGGTTGGAAGGGACTTCAAAGATCATCAAGCTCCAACCCTCTTGCATGCACAGGGATAACTCCCATGAGACCAGATTGTTCAAAGACCCATCCAGCCTGGTTTTGAACACCTCCAAGGATGGAGCATCCCAGACTTTGGAGAGGGGTTCAGAGAAACATGATGGGTAATGGGGTAATGTAGGTCAGAAGAGATTTCTGGGTGTCCTCCAGTCCAACCTCTTGCTCTAAGTATGGTCAACTACTACACGTTGCCCAGGGACATGCCTAGCTGAGCTTTGAATGTTGGTCTAGGGGGACAACTCTGTAAGTCTGTGTTGCATTCTAAGCTGTGGTGGGCTAATTATATCATATCCCACTGCATTTTCCTCTATGGTGTGTGTTCCCATACAGTTTTTCCCAATTCCTGCTTATATCTGCAACATTGCTTGAGTAAAGAAACATGTGGAGAATGGCCAGATACTATTTTTAACTGATAGAAGCGGATGCTCTAAAGCAGGTAGTGTTGAACAATTATAAATGATCTTCAACACCATAAATGTTTCCAAATATAAGCAGATACTCAGGAATAAACATACGGGAAAAGAGAATCTGTTTGTTACATAGTTGGTTTATACAGCTCTTTGGCTGCTACAGAACCCGAGACTGCTGCATTTCAACCAAAAACCCCTTCCTGTTACACTAATTTAGTCCTTCTCCATTAAACTTCCCATTGAAAGTAATTCATGATTATCTATCCCATGAACAGCATAGTGGAAAGTTGACTGCATGGGCTTCTCCTTGTCATCTCCTAAGCTTTATCTCTTGAAAGAAGCTGGAAGCCAGAAGAAAATCTCCATGAATGGTGAAAGTAGCAGCAAATCCTTCTCTTAAAGATGAAGAATTTGAGTGGGAGCCTAGCAAGAGGGTGGAATTCGTCACTCCTACTCCTACCAAACAGACACCATGGAGCCCCAAACAGAAGCTGGTGTATCTCACATCTCTGCTACCATGGAGTTTTCCAGCTGTCCCACGTCTTGGCAGTGCCTCGCCTTCTGCAGAGCCCTTGACCAGATCCTCTCCTCCCCTTCAGTGCAAGGTTAAAAGCCAGTTTCTCTGCCAGGTGAGTCTGCCAATGCTCAATGCCAAATTATTTTTATTGCCAGTTTCTGATGCTTTGAAGAACAAGATGTATTTGGTGAGGCACTGGCCCAGGTTGCCCAGAGAAGCTGTGGCTGCCCCATAGAATCACAGAATCTTCATGGTTGTAAGGGACCTTTGAGATCATCGAGTCCACCCATATACACATGAAAAAAACCCCCATCAATCTTGGGCTCTAGAGCATGTTCTGAAGTGCCACCTCTACACATTTCTTAAATACCTCCAGGGATGGTGACTTCTCCAATCCTCCACCCCTGGAGAGATTCAAGGCCAGGTTGGAGGGGTCTTGCAGCAACCTGGTGTGGTGAGAGGGGCAGGGGGTGGCACTGGGTGGGCTTTAAGGTCCCTTCCCACCCAAACCATTCTGTGATCCTATGATATTGAAAACAAAGTGAAAAATCCCAAGGGACCAGAAATTACCTAGAATGGAAAAATGACCGGGCCAAATCCCTCCTTGTACACTCAAGGCTGAGAGGTACAAACAGCAAACTTGCCAATAACATAAAGTACTCCAGCCGGTTTGTTTCTTCCTCTCTAAGTCTTAGATGGGTAAAATGTTTGCTTTCATAGTTTTCTGCAGGATTTATCGGCAGTGGGTTAAAGGCAAGATTAGGGGGCAGGCAGCTGCTGCTTGTGGTCTCCAGCGGCCAGTACTTAAAGGTGTTGAAGAGACCAGGTCCCACTGACAATATATACAAGCATCCGACAGTGATCTGTTCTTCAGACTCTCCGTCTGAGGTGATTCAGCACTGAATGATGCCGTCTCTACTACAGCTTTTTCCTTCCCGAGCCAGAACTCTGTGGCTCTTCAAAGAAACCCAGCCCCACATTAACTATAACACACAATTACAAATGTTCTCACCCGACCCACCACGCTGGATGCGTTCGTAATGTTAAATTAGCCTTTGGGGTGCTTCACGCTGCTCTTCGGACCCGCGTGGTTCCCTGGAGACATCAGCCTTGCTATTGGAGATGGCGATGCCCCAGTGCAAGATCTGAGGACAGAACCAAAATCTCCTCTTTTACCGTCATTCCGCCTCTTCCTGACTGCGTAAAGGTGTACTGATGAACCAGAAGCCTCTTGCCGTTCTCAGGAGCCCCACAAATTTGGCTAAGCACACTCATTTACTGGCTTGGGGAACCTCCTCAGAAACCTAGCACAGGAAAATGAGAATGAAGGCTGAGGGGAGACCTCATCACTCTCTACAAGTGTAGAAAGGACACTATAGAGAGGTTGGTGCTGGTCTCTTCTCACAGGTAATTAGTGATAGAACAAGAGGAGATGGCTTCAAGCTCCAACAGGGTAGGTTTAGACTGGCCATTAGGAAACAATTCTTCACAGCAAGAGTGGTTAAAGACAGGAATAGTCTGCCCAGGGAGGGGGTTGAGTCCCCATCCCTGGATGTGTTTAAGAGTCGTTTAGATGTGGTGTTGGGGGATATGGTGTAGGAGAGAACTTTGTAGAGTAGGGTTGATGGTTGGACTCGATGATCTCAAGGCTCTTTTTCAACCGGAGTGATTCTATGATTCTAAAACCTAGGATAGGCAAATACCAGTTTTGGCAAAAAGAGGAAAGCTGTGTGTGCTTTGTTTCAGAGAATCAATTTTTAATGTGGTATTTGCAAATCTTCTACAATTCTTTTCTAAATTAAACTGTCACCTGTGCAGCTTCCTGTACCAACACACAGGTTTTGGGTTGGTTTTTTTTTTCTCAGGAAATAATGTTGTATGCTGAATACAATTCAAATATCAGTTTGAGAAAACAAAGACTCTTAAAAAAAAGGAACTGGATGTACAACGATACGTGTTGTAAGGCCACATTCTTTCTCAGGGTAGCATCCAGGCTGCTGATGACACATCGGGTTAGAAAAATAATCAGCCACAGCTCTAAAGAATGTTCCCTTCTCCCGCATTTGTTTAATTCTTTTGGGTCTACATGTAAATACAGGATTGAATTCTTTAAATCTAGGAGAACAGCTGAGCAATCTTATTTCCTTCTTTTTTTTTTTTTTTTTTAAGTCACAAAGCCAGGGGAGCCAGGACAGGAGAACTTTCATGAGCTTTAAGAATATTACATTTCCAAGTAATTTGTGTTGAATGTTGTGGTGAAACATCCCCAAATGCTTTCTCTGTGTACTGAGCCTTGCCATTTCAAAAATGGTATACCTCAAGCCAAAGGGCTGGGGTACCCCTTAAAGCAGTAGTTTGTGCTCTTTTGCCTGGAATTTATTAAAAACAGTGGCAATTTTTGCATATATTGTCAAGGGTTAACTTTGTATCTCCCCAGGGGCTCCTCCTAAGCATTTTTTTTAAGATCTGAGTGATGATCTGACTACTCTTCATGGCTCTGTAGCACCTTCTCCTCCCCCTCACCCTTCCAGCCCCTCCAAGTATTTAGGTTTCTGCCAAGCAATTTATCTATTTTCTTTTCACTGAGTGCATTACTCCTCAAATTTCCTTAATGTGACACGTGGCATGTGCTGATGTACCTGTTCTGGGCCCATGATTTCAACCAAGAAATCTGCCCTGCTTTTCTTCTCTGAGGTGCCCTGGCTGCTCAGGAGCAGCTGCTGAGCTGCCATAAATTAGAGGTGGGTGTAGGAAGGGAAATTGAAATATGGATCCTGGTTTCCTCCAGACTTGAGCAGTGGAGGAGCTTTGTGAGCTACTGAGCTGCCCCTGGAGCAAGAAGAAGAGCTGCCAAGAGAAAGCCAGGACAGAAACCACCATCAGCCTTGTCCCAAGTTAAGTCATCATCACTAATGAGTCACATGTGTTTAATGATGCTCATTTAAAAAAAAAAAAAAAAAAAAAAAAAAAAATAAAGCTTGGTCTTGAGAGGCAAAAAGTTTTTAAAATATGTGCAGAAATTGAGGAAGAGTTCTATTCCTGCTGCTCTAGAAGCTGGAACCACACACCTTCAGCTAGCGATGGAAGAAAGGTGATTTTTTAAAATTCTTTTATAAGACTGAAAAAAGGAGCCTTTTGGGGTATTTAACTTCTTTATCAACATGTAAAAAATTTTGCAAACTCAAAATACTGCTTTTAGATTTTCTTATTTTCCTCTTTTTTTTTTTCACAGTAGGTACAAGAAGATACTTGCAGGCAGGTTAAGCTTTCTCGTCCCTCTCGCAACAAGCAAATGCACATTTTTCTTTCATTCTTCAGTAACTTTTCTAAACCTTCTCAATTTTGTAGAAACTTAAGTGGCAGAAAGGAAAATGAAATTAACAGATGTTACTCTGTCGTTATTCAAATCCCCTCCTGTCCCCGCAGTAATGCTTCAAAGGTGGGGAAGCATTGAAAATGGAATAACAAAAAAGAAAAGTGAAAAATAAAAAATTAATTAGGAAAAAAAAAACCGAAGCAAAAGCTTATTTTAACATTAGTTTTCCTTCTGTCATTGCCTAACAGATGAAAGGAGGAAAGGATGGCCTCAGAGATTTGGAAAATCTGAAATAGAAAAATGTCTCATCTGATTAATAATTGTTTTTACAAAATTATGGGCTTTTAAAGGGCACTTCTATTTAAACGTATGGTCCTAACAATAAACATGGAATCATTCTTCTGCTGCTCATGCCTATCTGAGTGTTTTGGAGTCTGTTAGAAGTTTTTATAATTGTGCTAGATGACACAGGTGTATTTCTAAGATATTTTCTGGGCCCCAAAAGGACTGATTATATTTAATTTGACTTCAACTGTTATGTACTGACATATCTATAGACACACAAACATATCTACATACATACACTTGTACATTTATACCTATGTTTGTGTATGCATATGAGTAAAAGAATTATGTAGTCCACTCTAAATAAGAAATTAACATCAGAAATTAACATTCCCTGTTTCAGGCAGGAGAAGGGAAAACTGACATCAATTTCTTTCTGTGTTCTTTTTCAGCCCTTTCAGCCTCTTGCTTTGGATGCAAATCTGGGAGAAGTCCTGAACTTCAGAGATTGGAGAAGGTAAGGGTTTTGTTTCGTTTTGCTTTATTCTGTTTTTCAGACTTTTGAAAAGATAGTTCAGTGTGTACTTATTGAGATTTTTTCAGGGGAAACTGTGAACTCTAAACATCTGAGCTGCCCTTATGCTACAATAACAAGGTATAGTGTGAAGCAACTGAAATATATGAAGTAGTATTTGGAACATCTCATGCATTTACATTTCCAAACAAGTCATATTAACCCCTGGAATAACCCAGTGCATATTTTCAGTCAGTGTCATCCCTTCCCATTGCCTTCAGAAAGCTTTGGACAGCTTGAAATATTCACTTTACTATGTAAGTTGCATGCAGCTGAAAACAAGGAAGGGAGGGGGGGAAAGAAAAACACCCAAAACTTAAGTGTGTGCAGAAAAAAACAGAAGCAAATCCCAGTTGCAATCAAATGCCTATCTTCATCCTCACCTTTCCTCTTTGTTCTGACCTCGGCTGGCACAGAAACAGCCTTGGCAATAAGGCAAAGTTTTATTTCTGTCTTGTGAAGCCAGTCCTTAAGTGTTCCAAGATAACACCCTCAGTTCTCTTATATCCCTGTGCTTCCTGAAAACTTTGTGGATTTGAATACGAGGGAGCCAGGAGCCTGAGAGAGCCCGAGATGGTAGCAAGTCAGGGGCCTTTTTCACAATATTTCCAGTCTAACCTGAAATGGATGCTACCAGAAATTAGAGAGAAAAGCCTGCTCCTAAGGAATTTCTAGGGAGAATTTGCAAATGGTGGAGTTTAATTCATAGAAGACTGGAAAAGGCACTTATTTTGTGTGCATGCTCTACGCTGGAACCCATTTAGATATCCTTGTTATCATTTCCAGATGTGATGCTGCTGTTCCTTTTGACCTCCTCGTATCTCCACGGTCCAAAACAATCACCTTCTTCTTATAATTGCTATTGGAGGTTTTTCCATCCTATTCCTGTTCTTCTTGTCCCCTCTGGCAGCGAGTGGAGCTTTGCAGTGGCCAGAGAAGGAGGGGAAACGGCTCCTGACCAAGCAGCCCTGGCCTCACACGACCTGGAATGCCACGGGTCTTTGGCAGGATTAGCACCAACACTCCTGATTTAATATCAGCTGAGCAGGTTTTTTTCTTAAACAGCCCCGGTATTCCGAAAATCTTCATGCTCAGCCTTTATCTCACCAAAAATTGCCAAACAGAGATTGGCCTCTGGATTGCCTGAAGTCAAGCCTGAATGAATTTAGTACCTGCACCTGTGAGAGTCACTTCTGACCTTCTCATGGTGGGATATTGTTGATATCTGGTACCGTTTATTCACCCCTCTTGTGAAGCTGCATTTTATAAATATCTGGACTAATTCCCACTAGACTATGGGGATGGCAGGGGGTTGGAACTCGATGATCTTTAAGGTCCCTTCCAACTCTAACCCTTCTATGATTCTATAAGAGCAGCTTGACAAAATAAGCATTCATTCCAACATTTTGTTCTGCACATCATAGGATATACACCTGTTTTTCTAGCAATGACAAACAGTGTCTCTAGAGATGAGCACTGACCTCGGGAAAACTCCATTTTCCTTTGTCTAACAAACATCATTGACTACAACTTTGCACTTGAGGTGAAGCTTTTGAGGAAGCTACTACTTGACCAATAGCAAAGTGGTTAAAATAGCCTGGGCATGATGACTAGACCCAAAATTCAACGGGCATCCTGCATAAGAACCAGTACTGATGTTCTCATCAACCCGTATTTATCAGTGGCTGGGCTGCTGTATTGCATCAGCTGGGATTTCTTCATGGTATCAGGTGCAATGTACTGGGAATCATGACAGGGCTGGATGCTATGGTTAAGTCTGGGTGTTTAGTTTGTTTTTTTCACCCATGAATGCAGGTGTTCGAACTCCCAGCAGCAGAGGGAAAATACACATGCTGTTTTGATGCCTCAACAGCTGTAGCACTACAAAGAGTCTCCTCTTTGTCAAAGACAGGGGGTCACAGGGCTTCTGTGATGACTTATCTAACACTGAAAGGACTGGGAATATGTAAGGAATGGGTTGAGAGAGGGAAAGCAGGATTGCCCCATTAAAATTCTGTCCTCAATAGACATCCTCATTGCTCTATGTAGTCAGGTTCCTACATGCATTAGGTTTTAATCTTTTCTACCAAAATGCGTCAAATGCAAAATTATTTTAATGGGGGGAAAATTTATCATATTCTATAGCTGTTTATTGGTCTGCATGAAGAAGAACCTGAGTTGATATAAAAGGGTGGAAGTCAGCGATGACGAATCTATTTTCCTGCTCGGTGTTTTTAAGAAGTATTTATAAGAGCAGATGGTGGGCAGCAGCAGAACATGTTCAGCTTTATCAAGACATTTGGCTAACAAGCACAGACTGAAATGCATTTCTTTCCTTCTCGACTTAATAATTTTAATTAGAGGCAAAAAGGTGTGGTAGTCTCATTGTCTGGAGGCGTATGTGCAATATTGTCTTGGTTGGGCAGGACTGGGTGGGAGGGAATATCGCTGCCTCTAATGAAGGGTGGTGCATATCTGTGAAATCTCTATTTTACTTTACTTTTCTTTTTTTTTTTTTTTTTTTAAATTGTCTGGTAATCTAAAAAATGCAAATTCCAGATCTGCTATTGCACAACATATGCAGAGATTAACTGAAAGCATAGCCTCAGTGTGTCGGAGAACAAGAACATGACTACAAAACAGCACCAGCAGTACTGTGCCACTGGAGAAGGAAGACTTTTTCACAGACAGTGGGACACACATTTATTATCATGAGGGGGAATTTTCAAAGCTACCTGGGTAACTTAGCGGTCTCTGGAACTCCTTCCCTATTTAAATGCTTTTGAAAAACTCGCTTATTAACTAGTCATTTTGAACTTCATATACTCTCTCCCTAAGGACATCAAGGTGTTCTGGAAATGGTAATTAAGGATCATATGCTCTAACGAGGTCTAATGGTATTCTCTGGTCATATTCTAGGTTTTTCTTGGAGCTGCTTCTGCAGGTGATGATGTGCCTTTCTGTTTTTTACCGTCTCACCAGGCTTTGGCCCAGAGCTGCTTCTCCTGCTCTTACACACCACGGTGAGAAGTGGCAACCTACCAGATATTGGGCTGGTCCCAAAAGGAAGCAGTGAAATGGGATTCCTATTCCGAGCAGTCCTGCTACCACCTTCCCACCGCATCCTCCCTCTTTCCTGCACGGGTTATGGAAATATCCAAAATGATGCCCTTCATCTCACAAACATGCGTTTGTTGAGAACCAAGAGCTTCTGAGATCTCCTGGGAGAAGGTAAGCCATCTCATGCTCTGTCATCACAGTCCTCCCGAAGGTGTCTGACTGATAAGGCCACCACAAAGAGAGGTCACAGGATATATTTACAGCACTTTCTGCCTATAAATCTACCAATGACTTTGGGTTTTTGTTTCACGTAGCAGTAGAACTTTAAACCAATAAAAGAAGTGAGTTTATAAGGCCTTGTTGAATGTTTTCCCTTACTAACTGAAGTTCACTTCTCGGGAACTGCTTTAAGGACTGTTATCAGCCTCCTGACTAAAAAAAGCAACAAATACCTGGCAGTTATTACTTTACAACCTTTTAGTCACTACTGTTTGGAAGAAAGTGAAGTTCACTGGGTAAAGCTACCTGTAGTGCTTCTCTTTACTGTTTGCTTTTGC
This sequence comes from Scolopax mira, assembly GCA_004320125.1. Taxonomy (NCBI): domain Eukaryota; kingdom Metazoa; phylum Chordata; class Aves; order Charadriiformes; family Scolopacidae; genus Scolopax; species Scolopax mira. The sequence continues at coordinate 40,237 of BJBW01006602.1, forward strand.
ATCCCATGTGAGTATGAATCTCTGGGATCGATCTATAGGACGTGGCAGGCTGTCCTGCACTGTGTCCTGCCACTGAGCAAGGCATCCAGTGCTGACCTATCACATCTGGAATGCTGGTGTGGTGTCCGTGGCTCTATTTGCAGCGTCACATGTTACTCAGGTCAAGGGAAGAAGGGCAGGGAAAGGGGCCGTGCAAAAATCTGACTTTATTTACCTATAAATCAGGTTACAGACGGGACGATACTAAGCGCTGGAGCGTGTCCAGAGGAGAGCCACCAAGCTGGTGAGGGGTCTGGAGAACAAGTCATGGGAGGACAGGCTGAGGGAATTAGGTATGTTTCATTTGGAGAAGAAGAGGCTGAGGGGACAC
>BJBW01006605.1:0-32720 GCA_004320125.1 Scolopax mira
GTGGTGGGGTGTGGGTGTGGGGTTTAGTTGGTGGGTGCTCTTTTTTTGTGTGTGGGGGTTTTATGGGTTTTTTGGTGTTTTTTGGTGTGTTGTTGTTTTGGGTTTTTTAAGGTTTTTTTTGTGGTGTTTTTTTTGTTTGTGGCTTTTTTTTGTTTGTTTTTTTTTTAATGTGGTTGGACTTGATGATCTCAAAGGTCCCTTCCAACCACTAAGATTTTGTGATTCTGTGACTATAGCAAAAGATAGAGGAAACAGACTTCTTTGAGAGTCAGCGTTACTATTATTTCACTGTAGCTATAGACATAATTTATAAAGACATAAGTGATTGATTCCTTTACTGAACAATATTAGGACCATGAGTCTTTCTTGCAGTGTAAGTTGGCAAGTCTTCAACCACATTTTTTTAAAAATTTTTTTTCAGAAAATCGAAACACCAAAATCTTCCAGGAATCTGAAATACTTTTAATGCCAGTGTGCCTGAGGGCATCTTTATAGATATTAGAAGCAGTGTTAAAATGGGTGCTTTCTTAAGTGGAATAACACTATATACTAATTCTTACCAGACAGTTTTTTATTCGTTTATCATACATATTATTTAAGTGATATTTAATATTTCTACTAAACATGAGGGACTTCAAGTAACATCGTTAAATACTGTGTAATCTACTCATTACATTAACAATTTCCCATAGAATGCAAATTATATTCAGAAGCTGTTCACTCAGTGTATTTTTGGAAAAGTCAGGCATTAACCAAGTATTTGTTTTCCATTAAGCATGTGTGATTTTCTTACAGCCTATCATTTGAAAATGTATTTTGAACAGTAATTGTAAATTGCTAAGTCATCTTGTATACTGGTTGCCTGATTGTGCTTCATTTAAAAAGTTTTCCTTTTTATCTCTAGATGGTGCTATATGTACCTCTATTGGGTGAAGAAGTATAAACAATTGTAATATAAAATTATACAAATCCTAAGATAAAACAACTAGAAACATACAAATTATTGTGGAAAAGTTTTTTCTGATTTTGCTGTAGGCCATGAAGCATATGTTGCCAGGTGATTATGCTCATGAGAAAGTTAATCCTCTGCTGCATTAAGTAGGAATCACAAGAAGTACCACAGAAAGACAACCTACATTTTTGTAGAAAATGTTGAGTTAATTCCTTGTCAGAAGTAAACAAGGAAAGATCTTTTTCCACTCAGTCCTATTATATTCAATATTTGCTGTTCTCCCCATAGATTTATACACATTTATTCGTTTTCCTGTTCATTTTATAAATATTAACTTGAAATAACACATTCATTTGTGCTGAACTGACATATCTATGAGCTCCTTCATGGACAGATAGTACATGACGTTTTAATACCTATGAGTTATAATAATAAAAATAATATCTGGAAAAATTGTTTAGTAAGGGCAATTATTCCTAGTGGAATTGGACTGATATGTAAATCTACAGTCATTGACTATCTTATAGATAATTCCTTATATTCCTTATAGGAAGCCTCAGCGACAGTATTACACATTTCTGTTGGTATCATGTATCCTGAATCCAAAGAAAGTTCATAAATACTTTTATTAGGCACCACAGACAGAAACTGCCCAGCCATTGTTCATCCACCATAGGTTCTCTTTGCTGGTAAGTGATTCCAGTTGTGTGGCTGCTCTCAGCCCTTTGTCACCTGTGTTTCAACACTCATATTTGTAACATTTCCTTATTGGAAAGCTGATAGCAGTGGGTAATATGAATTTTCTCTTTGTTGTACCAAATTTTAGGTGTTTCAGACCTATTGTCCATGTTCTTCAGTAGAAAAAGAAGTCTAGTCTGCTTTCAAACACAGTGCATTGAAAAATCAGACACGTCTTTATCCAATTAACAGGACTGGACATGTGCCAACAAGAATAGTGTACTGCTAAAAACATTTTAAACACTGTAAAATGTCTGATAAGCTTCTGAGAGAGAAACAGACAAGAGGAAAAGTAGTGTTTATTTCAACCACAATTAAAAAAAAAATATCTTTTGATAGCTTTAACATATGAGTTTAAGTATCCAGTCCAACACTAATTCAAGAATGAAAGGAGAAACCTACTGCATGTACTAGATGTGTAGGCTTATGGGTCCTTTTTCAGTCACAAGAAGCAGCAGATTTAATTGTAACTTTCAGCCTGCTTACTGAAAAAACTTACCTACTTTAACTTACAGTGAAATTGCCAACAGAAGACAAAGAATTGACTAGGGATGGATATTGACATGATTATATGCAATTTAACTAATATGCACAAGCAACTGAATTCACATATATTTTTCAAGGCTGGAACACTTCTTTCCCAGAGATGTCATAGCAATAGAACATCTTCTGGAAAGAACTGTATATTAGCATTTTCATGTCTTTATAGTAATCCATGCTGAATTCTTCAACAATTGTTCTAAAAGTATTTTAGTAGAGAATGAATACTTTTTTTCAGGCTCGTGAAAACAAACAGGACATTGTGAAAATATATAGATTTTTTTTGTCAAAAAAAAAAAGGACAAATCTTATGACAGCTGTGTCCCATCCTTGGGATTTTGCCAGATTAACAAGATATTTTGGGTGTGAGTACAAAGCAGAATCAATACGAGTACTTTGGTTAAATCCCAGTGATGTTAAGAGAAATGTCTTTCCAATTTAGTCTTCAGCTTAAGAATTCAGGATGAGACACAGAAACAGGGAAGTCTTTGGTGAATGCCAAGGACACAACTAGATTTTGAATAATTTTGTAAAGTGCTTTTCAATTAAGACTTGGAAGGTAAAAGCAAAAAGAGATTATTTCAACTAATGATCCAAGTTCGTAATTCAAACACATCTCAACCTGAGACTTTAAGAGCATGTGTTGTCATGTGTTTTTAGGATGGACATCTGAGGAAAATGAGCATGACAAGTGTCCACATTTATGCAATTACGCATAAGCTTTTTTAGGACTCTTTTGAGACTTCATTTACATATTTTAATAAAATAGAAGGAGAACAAGGTAAAGCAAAATCTTCCTTGGCTTGTTACATTTTTTCATAGCATCAGATATTAACCAGTCCCAAATTCCACTTGTAGCTTCTGCTTGCTGGTAGCATCTGTTAATATAAATCTTGTCTTGGACAACACACCGCTGGGTTCAAAGCTCGGTCTGCAGTAATGCAAACAATACATTATGAACAAATAAAGATCGTATGGCCTGATCCAAAACACTTCTTTATTTTGCATTGAGTTGAATGCGTTTTGAAATCAGTTTCTCTAGAGAATCCCTTGCAAAGCGATCTCTATAAATGTTCATTTGAATTTTTAAAGAAGTGCACTTAGCATACATTGGGACTCTTTTGTTTCCTTTGTTCCAATGTACACCAAAATGCTCTCTAGAAATTTTTGCTGTGAAAACAATTATAATCATATGTTGGAAAATATTCATTTTTTCTGTTTGCATGAATAATTGAGTTTTGACTAGGTAGAGAGACATAAAGGAGAGAGGAAAAATATTAGAATTATTCTACCCTAATTGTTAGGTCATGCATTCATAGATAAGAAGTCTAGTTCTTGCTCAGAAGAATGTATGAGTAGATAATACAAATCAATTTCAGCAAAATAAATAGTATACACATCTTCACAACCTCTAAAGTTCCTTCAAAGCTGGCCATATCTACACGACTACAAAATTTCTTATTGTGGAGGAAATATAGCTTTAAGACACCTGTAGTAGAAACAGGTTGCAAATGAAGCTGTTCTATATATTTTTGTGCCCTATGTGACTGAATAAAAGGGGACCATTTTACTTCTCTACCTATATCTTCTGAAATAAAGCTATATTAGGGCTTCAGTAGTTATTCCTTGGAATCTATTATTGGGTTTTGTAGTATCTTTTGAGAACTCTTAGGTCATTAATAGGCTTTCAGTGTCCTGACAAGCCTCAGCTTGCAAGTGTCCCTTGCTCTTACACCCTTACCTGTGGGCCCAGAAGTGTTTTTTAAGCTGAGGAGCAGACCCTCGAATTTTAGCTGAACTATATTTTAGGTGTGCTGTGCCCTGTCTTCTGGTGTCCTGAGTGGTATTTTTGAATGGATCCAAGTCTGTATTTTGTGTCATCTCGTCTTTAGCCCTATACCTTGGAATTTACCTTTGAAGTAGCTTTGTCTCAATTCCTGCTTTCTGGGTAAGCCTTAAATATGCACCAGAGTTGGTCTTGTTGCCATGACTTTTTCCCACTGTTCTTGCTTGTTGACTAGACATCCTGCGTGGACACATAACTTGACTCGTTATTTTGTCTTATATGGACTCCGTTTATGCACCATTTTGCTGTCACCAGTGTCACATTGCAGAGACCCCATGGGATTGCATCCTGTTAGTGATAGTATGGCCTGTGCTGGATTCACACTCATTTTGTGAGGCAGCCCTGTTCCTGCGTCTCATTCTCTCAGGGTCTGAAAACTGGATCTTCAAAAGAAATTAAAATGTTTTGACAAGACCTCTCCCATTCTTAGAGCATGCCCTATATAGCAAAACTTTCACAAAATTATATCTCTTAATTACAATCCATTGATTTTCCTGTGGTATAGCATGCATCTGGGCTCACATAGCATTTCAAATACAGTTGTTTTCTAAAAAAAGCCTACTCATTCTTTTAACTTCATCAGCATATTAACTACTGTGCTATGAGCTAAAGAACATGGCAAGTGATGGCTTATTAGAGTGAAGAGTATAACCTGAGGAGATTGCTCAGTGATAAATCAAATTTGAGATAGGTACATTTTTATGAAATCTTAATCACTTCATTTTAATTTCTATTTTAAGAGCACCCACAGCCTTTCTTATAGTTTACTAGCAGATAGGATAGCTTCTGGAGTTTACTCCAGTTTATGCTGTCCTTAAGCACCCAAGTCTTTCTAACTGTCCACTTGTTCTCAGGGTAAAGGTCTCTCCCACTTAGCTCTTTTGCTTACTAAATTAAGAATTGATTACTGCCCTAGCAGAATCTGTTGAAATGGGTGTTCCATGTCAAAGAGATAGGTCTCTAACTTGCTTTAGAACATCACTGACACTCTTACATTGACTAAATTACACATTTTTAGGCAAACATATCTGTTTAATTTGAGGTTGTTTTTTTCTGTTTGTTTTTAAAGTTAAACACAATCATATATTTGAAATTATGAGAGCAAGGAATTATAGACTGAATGCTGTTACAGATGAAATACCATTTATATGACATAGTTTTTGCCAAATGAAATTGAAAAATTTCATTTGACTGTGAAGTGACTTTAGATTATACCCCAAGTAGAAGCATCTTTTTTTTGCAGATATCAAACCATCAATGGCTTCAATCCAACTGCTGATAGACTGACATAATTAAATGTTTAGGATAAAATGAAATTTCAGTAAATATTTAATAAACAGAAATTGTGAGGTATTTCTTTGGTATATCATCTTCAGTAACACATTCACTCAAATTTAATGGTAGTACTAAAATATAATACAGTTGGTTTTATTTTCTGTATTTACCTGTGATAATAGGTATGGATAATAGGCTACTATTAATATGCAGTAGTACAAATTTGATGATGTTCTGCATTCACAGAGCAGTTACAGACATGAAAGATCTAATAAGTCAGCATAGTGAATGATGATATAGTTTTCCTTCAATAGTGGTGAGTCTCACTTTCTACTAATTTGTTCACTGTTACAAGATGATCCGAGTGCTTATAGGAATTTCTACTAGAAGAAACAAAAAAGGTAAATGATTTCCTTTTGTTTTATGAAGAAAATATGTTTTCAAATATATTATACAACATGGATAAAATTGCACAAATTAACCATTGCCATGGGGGTAGATTTGGGTGTGGACTTTGCTTTTATAAATGTGTTTATTTAGTCTGCACAGGTGCTTAGAATAGCCTTACACAAATTCCTGTGTGATTTTTATCTGGGTCATTTTTTCATATAATTATTTGAAAATGCATAATATGTAAAATTCATATAATTACTATTAGAGCTAACAGCTGTAGCCTTCTCCATGCAAGTGTGACAGTAAAACTGTTGTGATGGTGTTTGGATATTGCAGTGAAAACTCAAACCTTTTTTTGAATAATTGTGTATTTAAATAAAAGTAAATACATGCATCTTTCCTCTGCACACTAACAGCAAGCCTGGATGTATGCATTATTGTGGCAGTGTGGTATCCCTGTTTTGTGACTGCCCCCTGCCCCAGCTCCTGCTAGAGCCTTGGCCACCATGGCCATCACAACAGCAGTTGCAATAACTTCTATCTGAACTTTGGGGGATGGCTGGCAACATAGGCAAAACACTGTCTGGAGTAAGGACCTAGAAATTTTATTCCCATGAGAATATGACTATAGGTCAATTATCTTACTGTATAAATAGCGGACAGCCCAAGAGCCCTTTGAGCTCTCCTGTATGGCAGCGGGCTGCATGCCAGGATCTCTCCTTTTGTGAGGACGCTTGCTTAAGGTTCTACTCCTTGAGGTTGAGAAATTCTTTGCTACAACAAAGTAAGTCACAGTAAGTGACTAATAGCATGCTAAACTTTGAAATCTTAGCTAAGTAATGTAAAGGATTGATTTTGCATATATAATCCTTTAGACATAAACTGTTGACCAAGTCTGGGACTAGAATTGGATCCAGCCACACCTAGACTCCTCTCTGAGAAGCAGTCCTCTCTGAGAAGCAAGGGGGTCCTTTCTGAACCTCGTGTCTCAACAGGAGGGTCTCCCTGACACTTTGTCAGACCCTGTCCTCTCTGCAGTAAATAATAGAGTATAGCCTGACATCTACTGGTTTTATCGCACTTATTACTGATTTTGTTTGAAGTCAATCACTCCGTCCATGACAGAGTGAGATTTAAGCTCCTGAAGCTCCTGAGATGGTCTGTCTTTAAAAAAAAAATAAAGCTTGTCTTCTTCCACAGTTGTGCATATGAGAAGCCAAAGGTCATATATGATGGTGTGATAAGTACTTGTATATTTCTAGTGCTTCCTACCCAGCTAAAAGTTGACTTGCACATGAAAAACAATGATACAGAAATTGATTTTTACATCAGTTTAATATCACAGGCAATTTACAGATCATAACTGTCATCACAAAATCTTTCTGATTTCCTTAAAACTGCATAATTCAAATACACTGTTTTTTTGTGGGGAAACAGAATTACTGTAGCCCATGTCACTTAAAGATTTAAAGCATTTTCTTCCTTCAAAGTGAGCACAGATCCACAGAATGAAGAAAGGAACCATGTTTTTACATCTTTCACAAGTCTTCCATTTTTGCAGGCACTGATATAAATTAAGTCTGAACAGGACTCAATGTGCACAACTGAAATATTTTTACTCATAAAACCTAGTAACACAAGCTCATTTCACTTTTCCTGCTTATACACACAGAAGCCATCCAAAATTAATTTGTTTAGATGTATGAGCAGAATGTATTTATTATCAGACTCTTGTACAACATAGTTTAAGTTCACCATTACATTCTCTACCTAATTATTACTTTATGATCATATGCATAGTTGAGAAGACTGTAAACACAACTATCTCTGATCCAAATTTTGTTAGATCAAATTCACTTCTCATTAGGGCTGCAAAGCCATAACTGTGAACAGAATTCATCTCACTATGGTTTCCTAATAGAGAATTACTGGGCAAAAGGTAGTTACCACTTTTCATACTGCTGCTTCTCAATTAGAGGTGTTGTTTAAGTGAACTTGCTGCTGTTTCTTTTCTCAGCATCTGGACCTATGCCAGAAGTTCATAGGGATATAATTAAGGTCTTCACATGCCAAAGAGTGAATGAAAAACTCATGAAACGTTACCAAGTAGTGTTTAGGGGCTAAGTTTTAAAGAAAGTCCTGCCAGGAATAGAGGAAATGATGCAAGATCTGGAATTGGTAAATACCTTAGGGATATTTTAAGAGAACCAGACAGATGCTCAGGAAACTGAAAACACACCATCATAGTAATTAGTTCTTATTTCCTGAAGAGAAGTTGAATTTGGGACCAATTCAAATTGAGGGGCAAAGGAGCAGAGAGCATATCTCATTCTTCCAAATATATACTTGCAAGAAAACTCAGCTGTCATGCCACATTAAACAGGTTTCTATTATGTGCAGAAAACAGAAAATACTAAGCCATTACATGTACTAACAATTTCTGCTGTATACTTTATAAGAACAGACTATCACTGTGCACATAGTTTACACGTGGGTTTTTATATACACTATATTCTGTGTTACAGTACTTTACAAATGTAAAATTCCATGTAAATGTTTAGTTTATGGTGCATCATTTGAAAAAAATATAGTAAAGCATAGTTTTGGTGATGGAGAAATACTGCTATTTTTGTTTATAATGAAAAAAATCTTTACACTGAGTTTTCCTGTTCATTCATTAGATTTCTTCAGTTACTGTGATATAATGAGGAGGTGACAGTGTCAATTTACTTTGTTAGGTAGGTTAGATTAGATGATCTCTAAAACTTGTTTCCAACCCCTACAGTTCTGTTATTCAATAATTTCCTTTAAAAAATCCTCTGCAAATAACCAACCAGATGAAAAAGAATATGTTTTTTTCTCCCTGAATATACAAAATTGCTATACATTCAGGAACTTTGTTTCTAGAAATATGGATTTTTAAGCACATCCAAATTCTTATTTTTACCTATCAGATGATATGTGTGTGTTTTCAAAAGTCTGTGCACAGCACCATTTAAACTGCTGTGGAGTACTGGCATTGATTTAGCAACCAAGCTTAACTAAAATAAGTTGGAAGTATATGAGCAGAAAATAATATGCTATGTGCTTAATATCATATTAATATCTTATTATTACTCAATGGTATTTTATTTCTTTATTTGCTAAATATAAAATACATTTTTATTATAACAAACAGGTTTTATTCCAGAAGATGCATCAAAAAGAGATTTGAACTCTAGCTTAAAATAAAAGTATATTCACCTCAATGAACAAACATGCAGGATTAGAGAGTGATGCAATCATACAGGTTCTTCCTCAGTAGTGCCAATAAATAACCCAGTGAGGTCCAATATTGTCACAGGGGAAAAAAAATTCTTTGAAACATATTAACTAAATTTCCATTATGAATTGTCATTTTAATTGTAAAATAAAAAAAAAAAAAAAAAAAAAGAGACAAGTTCATGAAATCTGAAATAATTTCTATAATTCCTGTTTGACTTTTATAGAACAGTGAATCTAGTTTGTTCAAAAACCAGTTGTTTATTTTTTACTTTCCTTAGGAAACTTAATAGATAATTTATTCTGTATCCCTAAAGAAAGTCTGTACTCCAAGCATACGTTATACACAATACCTAGTAGAAAACAACAAGGAAATAAGATCCCTGCACACTTTAGCATGTGCAGTACCTTTTATCTTAGAGCTTCCTCTGGAGAGCTATTTTTCTCTCTCCCTTATGAATAACCTCATGCTCAATTTCTGCCAACTGATCCTACAGTTGTAGTGTAATTATCCTTACTGTCCTGAACACCAGGTGCCTGGATGGAAGAATAATTTGCCTATGATTGGACAGACAAAAGATGAAAGGATAAGCAGTAGCCTACTTGTCATTATGAAGTTGAGTAAATTACTTTGGACCAGACCTACTAAAAGATAAGCATGCTCACATTCTGATATTTTGATATTATTCTGATATAACTTTTTAATGTTTACCCCTTGAGATGGATTACAGAGGCCTATGTTAGGTTTATGAGCTTCTTATATCATGTTTGGCAACAAGTAAACACAACAGCTCAAAATGAGATTCTAGCAAGTGATATGGTGAACAGAAACTTGCTCACAGCTGTAAAGCAGGAACTGCCACATTCTATATTGACTCATCCTGAGATCCTAGGGTGGTAACTTCAGTTAGCTGGCCTTCATGGCTGCAAGCACTGTCCTAAATATAGACTCCATGTTTCTTTTCAGATAAGAGTGATGGTTTCTAGTGTTTAGTTCACTCACCCTGGATATGAGTTTGCTATCTGAAAAGTTTAAAATTCCATTTTCAACCTCACAATAACATGTCTTAACAATTACAATGCACGATATGTTGGTAGCCTTTTGAGACTGTTCTTTATCTCTCTTCTTGAAGCCTTGCTATAAGGACAAACAAAACAAAACAAAAAAACCCAAGATTCATTCAGGGTTGGAAAAAAGAGAAGAGAAAAGAAGCTATTCAGCTGAAGGACAGAGACCTCAATCTAGGTCCATGTGTGACATGACACAATTAAAATTGTGTTCACACTGATCTACCAATACATTATTTCCTAAAAATCTGGGAAAACTGTCTCTAAAATGGTAGTCTCTTTTCTCTTCTTTCTTGCTGTCATAATTTGTGTTGTTAAAACTATAGTTATCAGTTAATAGAGGTGACATGGTACATCTGGAATTTGAGCAATAAAGTGTTTAAGATTAAAATGTAGATCCATCCTCAAAATTTATTTTGGATAACCCTACATCTTTATTACCATTTTAAAATCCTCTTTGTGAGGCACCTTAATGTTCCTGGATGTACTGAGTGTACACCCCTGTACAACATGTTATGTGAAGAGTAGATCCAGAGTATCATGTACAATTCTGAAGCCTTCATCACAGGAAAGGCATTTACCTGTTGGAGCGGGTCCAGATGTGGGCCATGAAAAAGATAAGAGGGGTGGAATACCTCTCCTATGAGGACAGGCTGAGAGAACTGGGGATGTTCAGCCTGGAGGAGAGAAGGCACTGGGCAGAACTTACTATGAACTCTTAAGTTTTAAAGGAGGCTTTTAAGAAAGATGGAGAGAGAATTTTCATTAGGGCCTGTAGTAACAGGACGAAGTGCAATGGTTTCAAACTGAGAGGGGGTAAATTGGATGCTAGGAAGAAATGTATTACAATGAGGGTGGTGAGACACTGGAACAGATTACCCATAGAAGATGTGGATGCTGCACCATGGGAAGTGTGTGAGGTCACATTAAATTGGTATTTGAGCAACAGATAAAGCAGGGGAGTGCAACTAGGTGATCTTTGAAGGACCATTCAATCCCATGCCATTCTATATTCTATGAAGTTTTTGTGAAATGGACCTTTTTTATTAATCTTGTCCCTGATCAGGTTCAAATTCATGACAGACCCTAACAAGTTCAATACCTGCCAAGACTAAACCCTACTGTGGACGTGCAGAAATTTAATTCCACCAGGAGTAAATACAAAAGAATATAAGTACCCCTATGATTAGATACTGACTGACCACATAATTTTAGACATAGGAACAAAAATTTTGTTTAAATCCTCTACTGGTTTTGGCTATTTATGTCAATGCTATTTGCAAGGACATATGAAATACTCAGACCACTTTGGTGAAAGCAGTGTGAAACAAGAATGACAGAGGCCCTGCCAGTTTTCTTCAATGCTAGAACTTAAAACTCCGAGTCCTATCCTGCCAAATTTCTAATAGTAAAATTTTTAAAGTGTTTAATTAATAATAGTGGGTTTAAAATTTCTTGTAGCAATAATTATTTCTATGACAGCACAAACACTGAAGGGCTTTTTGTGATTACAGTCACACAGCGATGAAGTTTTCAGCGTTGCTATCATAGAGCTCTTATTAAAATTCAAGCCAGCTACTTATCATTCAGTTCTTTGACTGGAAAACCATTAAACAATAAAGAGAAGCATAAGCAGGAAAAGGGATCTATTCCAAATGCTCTTGCATGATCTCCCTTGCCAAGGAAATGACTCTTTGGCCTCTGTGTACATGGCTTCTTAGTTCTTTGCAGCTTTCATTTCTATACAATGAATAGTGTTTCATTGTGTCATGTGGAAATAGATGGGCACAAATGAAAAAAAATATTTTTTAAATAAATAGCAAATGAAACATTTTAGAACATATAAAAGAAATTATATTAGAATCTGATGTTAGGATTCTGCTGATTCAGAATTTCTCTCCAGTTCTTGCGCATTTCCCAGAAGAGAGGAAGGGAGATAATGTGAAATGTTTACAACATATGCAAAGTTAATCAGACTCTGATTTCCTATGTATTTTAAATGCAAAAGCCTGGGAGGCTCTTGTTTGTGTGACAGCAGAAGCATTCACAATTAAATAGGTTGTATCAACTTTCCTCCTCTTTTCTCAAAATACAAATTCCACCTCCCGACCATTTCCCTTAGATAAAAAAAAATGCAAGAAAACAATACCTGTTCCCAAGTGTATGAACAGATGATTCCACGCTGCTAACATGCTGTTCAGAAAATCCTACTGGTAAATACAGTTTTTGTACAGTTCTTCAGTAAATTCTCATTATATTCTCTTCCTCCATCCATCTTACTTGCAAGATTGCCTCCCTGTCTGTCTGTCTCCCTCCTTACCTACTTCACTCTCTTTTCCTCCTTCCTTTCACTACTTTTTGGAAATTTTAATAGGAAAAAAGGAAACAAAGAAACAATGACCTTATCTTTATATCCTCTTTCTCCCTATCTTAAAAGATACTGCTACTGTGAGAGACCTAGCAGAAACCTCATGAAGTTCAACAAAAGCATATGCTATGTTCTATGCATGGGGAGGAATAAGTCCAGGCAACAGTAAAGACCTTTTTAGGGGAGAAAATGGTGGGCTTGGTGGGCCTAGCTGAGCCTGAGTCAGTAGTGTGCCTCTGCAACAAAGAAGGCCAGCCTGCTTGACATACCTCTTCTTGAGGGAGACTACTTCTTCTTGAGTAGACTTTCTTACTAGGTGTGCCTGTTAGACAAATTATTCAGATCACATAAATCCAGATTTCCACTGCTGATGTTTGGCTACTTGATGATCTTTTTCTTTAGGAACTTGTGACAATTAGTTTATGCCTTTCTGTTACTAGTGTGATTAAGTTTGATTACAGACTAGTTACTGTCTCTTTTTTTTTTTTTTTTTTTTTTTTTAAGTTTTACGTCTCAGTAAAATATGAAGACCATTTCATAGGAAAAAAAAAAAAAAAAGATATTCCTAGAGCCTAGGGGTTTAATTTTATATAATACTAGCGACTTTCTGCAAACATCTGGGATCTTATATTTTCTTGGAAAAACAGGAGAAACAGCACAAAAGCCCTTTTAATGACTGAATGTAAAGCGATGTAAACATAGGGATTGTTACATCCCTTTTGCAAAAATGAACTCATTAAAACCCAACATTTCATTAGCTGATGAAATAATTATATCTACTCCATTCATTTCAAACTCTTTACGTTCAATCATTAATATTATCATTTATAGCTAACTTTTTTGCTCTCTGGAATGTCAGGAAAGAGTTGTGCCATAAAAATACAGCTCCATTCATTTCAGTAAATATATGCTATGTTCTGTACAAAAGATAAAAGATGTAAAAATTCTGGGATAATATAACAGTAAAGGAGAATGTAATAATATCAAGTAGGAGACAAATATCCCTTTCATTGTTATTATATAGATCCTAAAGAAAAAACATACTGAGGTTTTTATTTAAAATTATTTACCTACTACCATTATTCTTAATTTCATAAATGCTCCTTCTGTGCTATGGAATATTTGCCAGGAGTATTATACACACCTTGATTGCAGCACTCCTTCATTCTAAACTCTTTACTCTGAGAGAATTTTAACTCACAACATGTATCTGCCTGTAAAATTCTCTATATACTAGATTATAAACTTTCTCAGTGTTGTGCCATGTTGACATGCATGTGATCAGTGCTTTGGTAAGTGTACAGAGGTTTTTACTTATAAGCAAGGAGAGGAACTTAAACATCTCTATGCTGAACATCTTGTAGCCCATATGACAGCATAGTTCAAGATAAGGACTATGATTACGAACTTTTAATATTAAATTAATATTAAATATAAAATTAAATTCACCCCTTTAAAAACATGTATGCTGCTGTGGTTCAAGAGGGGCTGGTCCACGATATAAACAAGTGACAGATGCTCTCTTTTAAGATTCTCTTGCCTTCCAGAAGAGAAGGGAGTGAGAATAAGGGAAAGAGACTTATGGGTTGAATAGAAATGAAAATAAATTAAATCTATTTTAATGAAATAATAATAATATTAATAATAAAAAGAAAATATAATAATATCAATAAAAATATAAAGAAATATATTATATATATATATATATATATATATATATAAACAGTATCAAGCTCACATCACTGGCAGGCATTGGGAAAGTCCCATATTGGATTCAGAGACAGAAAGGAACTGGATTTCAGATCTGGTTTCAGGAACATGTGGATCAGGATCAAAGGCAGATGAACGGAGTCCTGCTTGGACGATGGCTGTTGAAAAAAGAGCCTGATTTCTCATTTTTTATGCTGAGCGTGATGGGATGGAATACCCTGTTGGTCAGTTATAGGTTACCTGTTCTTTCTGCTCCCCCCCTCAGGTGCAACCCCTCTTTCAGCCCTACAAATTGGTACGAAAAGAAGTTAGTTGACCTTGGTTTTTATAGCAAGAAGTATAAGCAAGAGCCTCTCTCCATATCATTCTTTGGCATTAACTGTAAACATCAGAGGTTATCACTCTGAAAGCAGACACTGTCTGAAAACATGCTGTTAATTTCAGAAAGTACAGTCAGTTAGAAGAGATTTAAGTGAAAAGTAAAATTACTGAAAAGAAAATTGGTTCTGTTCTACCTCAAACCAGGACACAAGCACATAGAGAAGTAATGAAAATAAAATGAAAAATTTATTGATTGAGTTTTCTGGGATTTGTACTGTTTGCTTTATTTGATGGTATACAACGGGGAAGTGAACTGAAGGAACGAACTCTAAATTGTTAAAATCGTATTATGAACAAATAATTATAGAATTTTTCTGCATTTTTATCCATACAGGGTACATAAGAACTAAGAAGAAAATAAAATCAGGCATATAAAATGCTTGTGGTTTATTGAAATAATAAAGTCTAGCAACATTTCAAAGGTTGGCTGCCTTTGAAGTACATAAGAATAAAATCCCAGAAATGTTATGAATAGAAGTACAAGCTGAGAGTGATTATTTTTTTTTATTTATTTTTTAAGGGATTGAAGAGACCTTATGGTCTTTGCCATTCATAGTTGCTGAAATAAACATACCAGTTATGACTGCAGTGAATTTTATCTTGGAGCAAGTTTTTTGACATGTATAACAGTACCTTCTTGGAAAAATGACCTGGTTCTTCCCTTATGTGGATTATTACCCTTCAGCTTCCTTTTAGCCCTTTCTTTGGTCCACTAGAAATGTATCTAGTGTATGATTGATAAATACATTCTAACACTTTTTTTCTAGCTTTGTAGAGGAAACTGACAGTAAAGCTGCTTGTTTGTGCAACTAAAAATATCCTCCAGCAGAATGGGAAAATTAGTTTTATATTTCCTCTTCTGTTACTGTCACAGCACTCAGTAGCTAGTTGTGTGACTGTTTTCAAGAAAGCTTTTTTTAATAGAAAGTTGAACCTATGTGAGAGTAAAAATAATTTCAGAATTCTGAAGAATAAATTTAACACTAACTTTTAGAAAGTAAACATCTATAGAAAAGGAAATGCTTGTGGCAATGAAATAGGAGATTCCTAACTTGAGATAGTGATCTGGCCTAAAACATAAGCATACTTCATTTGGGAGTAAGAAATCTCTGCAAAAATCACTGACATATGCTAGTAGACTCTTAGATAATAATGTATATCCCTGTAGCATAAATCCAATATTGCTGAAGCATTCCTATGAAAATACTAACATAACGTGTAAATAAAATAGCATAATAAAAGTATATCAAAGTCATCCTCTATAAAGAAGATCAATTCAGTTGTCTCTAAAAGCCATACCAGGGAATAGAGATCAGCTGCCTATATACACTAGTTCTGTTTTATACTAAAAAAACCCTACAACTGCCTGCCAGAATCATCCAGAATCTGCAGATCAATGAAAAGTGCTAGAACTCTTTTTTTTAAAACTTGTCTGTTTTTAGCAGATTCTTTGTAGTTTTACAAATTCATAATCTGAAAAATATGCAATGATAATATTTTTCTTTTTGACTGTATGTGTTGTCCATGGAAAGTATTTGTGCGTAATATAAAAGGACCTCAGTTAAATAAGGATGATCATCCTATTCATCCTAGGAAAACTGATATTCGATCCATACTCTAACAAATATAATTTTTGTTCTTAGCCAGCCAAAAACTAAGAGATTTTTTTCCCTCTAAAAATATTCTGAAACTTCCATTCATTTATTCAGATGCTTAGGTACGACGTGTCTCTAATTCCCCTTTTAAATCATTCAGATCCATAGTAGGTTTTACATGTAATTTGATTTTGATTAGCATATCATTATAAGAGAATATAGAGAAAAACCCAAACAAACGTATATTCAGATATCGATGACATTGCAAGGTTCTTTCCATCTATGTTTCTTCAATAATTCTATCTCACTACATATGTTATAGGTTCAGCTAGGGTTATAAAGCATCAATAACAAAAGATTTTTCTTCATTAATATGTGAAAAGAATAGATAAACAATATTTTTTTTTTAAATTTACTTCCTTTTTATAAAATCAAGGAATCGTATGAAAATCAAGAATGGTTTGGGAATATTATGGTACATGACATGTGTGAACACAGTTTTAATACCTTAGAGGTATAACTTATCTCATTATAATTAAATCAAGCATTTGCTTAAAGGTTAAAAAGAATATTTCCAGAATATCCCCAGCTAAGTCTTATACAAATAGACTAGTGAAAAAAAAATGATAAAAAGAGTAAAAAAGACCCACATTATTCAGCTCCAACAGAAAAAGCCATAAGAAAAAGACCACCTCCGGTGATTTAAGAAAAGAAGTATAAATGGTCAAATACCTGGTAGAAAAATTATTGTCCACTCTTTTGCCACACTGGAAGTAATCAACAATAAGAAGCATCATGCTTTAAGGATCACATTGATTCTGTGACCTTCTTTAAATAAAATTTTACATTTAATTTTCCTTCATTTATGTGCATAAGGCATATACTAGATTTTCTACCAGTTCTATTGGTAAGAGTGAAAAGGATGTATGGATTTCTGTCCAGTTCTGTACCACTCTTAGCATTTTTTCATTGATTTATTTGAGCATATACAGATCACAAAGAAATTTGTGCTTCTCTCATGCTGTCTTACCTTTGTGTACCTTACTCCTTATAACTAGTCTATGTACTGCTAGAGACTTCGGGATGAAGAATTAATAAAATATCTGAAATAAATAGGAACAAATTCTAGATAAAGATATCTTTGTTCTCACTGATTCTATTTTTTATTTCTTTCCATTTTTCTCATAAAATATATATAACTATTTTAAAAAAATTAAAATAAAATACTATGGCTCATCATTTAGATAATTTTATGTTTCAGTTTCTCTCTGATTTTATGTTATACTTCATGGGCTATTTGGGGGTTAAATATTTATAGTATCCCTTAAAACTATAGTATCCCCTCTAACTGCTAAGATACTGTAATATTTTCTAAAACCTAAGAGAAATAGGGGTAAATTGAAAATTTAAAAATCAGCTTGTTTTATTCAGTAATGACTTGTTAGATTAATGGAAAGGACATTTAAGATAAGAAGCATTCCAGCAGTGGAATCTATTAATCTCTTGAAAAATATGTAATAATTTTTTTCCTCTCTTTCATGATCAGAGAAAAGACAATGAGTATATTTGAAACTGTGAGAAAGTCTAATATCCTGAATCTTTGTCAGTGGAATGGAGAAAATATCTGATCCGATTACCTGATGCTGTTTAATCCTATGCACTTATTTAATTATCTAGTGCTTTCTTAAAATTTTGAAAAAAAAATTATGAAGTGACTTTGGTTTTTACAGAGTATGGCAGATGAACCACTTCTAAGGCCAGAAGGGAATATTAAATCATTTATTCTTAGAGCTCATATACCATAGGTCATAGAATTGCTCTGATATGTATCTCCACACTGAGTGTTTTAGCTTAAAATCCCTTTTAAGAATGCATGCAATCATGACTTAAAGATTTCCATATAGGACTTTCCTTTGATACTTGGTAAAAAATGCATTCATTACTTAAATAAAATAAAACATTTTTTTGTGAATCTGCTCTACTGATGGTCTATTAGCTCACATTTATTTTGGATGTTAGCCATTTTGGTGTCATTAATGTGCAACTAAGCTACATGTATTTGGTTTTGACTGATTAATATTCTTGAAGAAGTAAATCTTCAGGAAGAATTACCTTTCTCAGAAGTTTGGTTTATTTTGTTTTGGCTTGTTTTTAGAATACTAACATTCCAAAAAGTCTAAGTAATTTTTTTTTTTCTCATTGTATAAGTATATATCCATTCGATCATAGAGTGGATTCCAACTCTGTATTTGAAACTGAAGGTGAGTTTTGAGGAAAAGGTGATGTGCAACGCCTCTCTCACATGTGCCTTGGTTAGCCAAGACTCCAGGTCCTGCTGGAATCACAGTCTAGAATGACAGTCTGGAACACTCCAACACCAAAGTTTTCCTAAAAAAGGGGCTTTTACATGTGGATACAAGGCAAGTGAAGGTACTTCAGGGAAGCTGAGGGCTTTATTGACTAGATAGATATAATTGTAGTCAGGACATAGTTTTGGCCCTCTTCTGTGGGTTTCAAGGGACTGCTAGGCTTATGATAAGAAAGAAGAGAGAGACAGAATCTCTGATATAAAGAAATAAAAATGGCTGCTCCCTACCACCAAATTAATTGGGCAAAATAATGACTCTTGTTTTTTGTTGACCAAAGTGAGAAGACCCTAGTCCTATAGGAACCAGCAAGGGCAGGCTTCTCTAGGAGGGAAGGCAAGCTGGGAGCTTAAGGTGAAATGAGCTGGACAGAACAATGCCATCTCTGCTAAGAAGTCAAAAAGTTCAACAACTCCAGCTCAGGATCAGGTCCAGATACAGAGTTCAGGGTCAGGTACAGACTAGTGACCACCTGGAAAGTAAGGAAATCATATCAGAAGGTCAGGATCAGGGTCAGGGTCAAGAGGGTCCAAGACCAGGACTTGGTATACCTGTGGCACACCTGCAGCACTGGTGGGGTCAAGAAGAAGAGCCTCAGCTTCAAGCAGCTCCAGTAGAAGAAGCCCTCGCTTCTAGCTTTGTGTGGTTTTGTCATGTGGTGGTTTTTTTCACAGCAGCTCTTATCCACATGGAAACTGACCTTGGGCTCAGCCAGCTAAAACCATCTAGAAGGAGAGGGTGCACTCAAGATTCGGAAAAATGCTCTATAATTCCAGTCAAATCAAGACACAGAGGCTTAATTTCACCAGAGTCATAAGCAGCAATCCAGATCATTGGGGAACCCTGCCTCAGTTCCTGCCACCTTAACTCATTGCGTTAAACTAACATCTCAAAGTTCTTTCAATCTCTGAAATTAAGCAGTAATGAAAAAAGTGCTATGAGTGGATTATAATCTTGTTATTCCTTTATCCCTTTTCTTTTTTTTTTTCTTTTTTTTTTTTTTTTTTAATTTTGTAATTGGAATATAATCTACTTATGAAAAGACAAGATTTGGATGTCAGTTATGTAACCACCACAGGCTGGTGATGAAATGCAAATGTTAATATGAGTAACTAGAAAAATCATGATGCAAACTAAATAAAAAGGAAAAAAAAAAAGCAAGCAGAAGAATAGCTTTATCAAGACTTTCACTTCCAATTTCCTATTTCCTTTCAACTGATACTATGCAGAATGTGTGAATATTTAGGTGATAAAAATTAAAGAAAGACAAGAATCATATAGGACTAGTACAGTTAGTATTTCAGGTAGTAATCTTCTTCAGACACAGAGAAGAAGATTGACTGCTCCATCACTCTCTACATTGGACATCTGAAACTTATAGTACACTGTAGACAACAGTCTTCCATGGGATCAAATGTGAATTTAGTTCCTTAATTTTAAGCATTTTCTATGCTTTACTCTTAGTGAATTATTGAAGTTCAGAAAAGAATAGTGTGACAAAAAGAGTAAAATTATATGTCCTGTTTTAATCCTAACTAGTAAAATTATTGTTACTGGTTTTGTTCTCACAAGGAGTGTAAGTACAGCTGATCACTCCCAGTCCTTTGTAAAAAAAGCGTAGCGATGATTCAGTAACCTTCCTAAAATTATTAATTCTGTTGTACTATATTTAAGTATTAAATAAATGCTAGTTTGACATCTGGTTAATAACTAAGACACTGGGGAAAAAAAAGCATGCAAGTTATGTCTCTTTCATATTCCTTGTTATATTGTTAGTGCTGAATATGGGAAAAATTATTTTTTATTGTCTTGTATTATTCTATCTTCCATAAGGCCAGGGGAATTCTGTGATAGTTATCAGAATAAAATGATTGTCATTACTAGTACCTGGATAGATCCTGTGCTTGATCATAATGCAAATATCATCCATCACTGCCTTCTATAAGTTTTTTCCTTCTCATTCTAATTTACTCTGAAGCTCCATCAGAGAATAGGAAAGGAAATCAGTGTACTGCTCCTGAATGTCTCTAAAACAATAGTTGTTTCATCAATAATTAGTACTATGGATTTGAAGTTCAAAAGCGATAACCTAATTCTCCTTCCTGTTCAGTTTTTTAACATTACAAACTGCAAATATTTACTGTTCAGTTAAACAATGAATAGTCTTTAACTTTTTGATTCATGAAAGTTCATGCAAATTGAATGTGCTTTGAATCTAAAGTTAGACCAATTATTTAAATTGACAGCAAAAATTAAATGAAACATTTCATATTTGCATGTTTTCTGCCTGAAAAAAAAATATTGTTTATGTAAAGGTAATGTCCTTAAAATTGGACCAAGGATGCCTCTCATGGAGAAATGTAGAAAGATTTGTATCTGCCAGACCTTGTTCCATTTCAGAATGAAACAGTTGTAAAAAATATTAAGTCATGATCTTGAAAACATGTGGTGTGGAATAGCTTAATTCACAT
Source organism: Scolopax mira (assembly GCA_004320125.1). Taxonomy (NCBI): domain Eukaryota; kingdom Metazoa; phylum Chordata; class Aves; order Charadriiformes; family Scolopacidae; genus Scolopax; species Scolopax mira. The sequence goes on from BJBW01006605.1 coordinate 20,965, forward strand.
GAATAAATTTACTTCCCTCTGGAAGTCTGGTTGAGTCCTTGAAGTTTGGCTTTTCTTATTTATTTATTTAGCAAAGTACATGTGCAATTGAATAATCATTCTGATCTACTAATAACTTCCGTTTTGGTCAGTGTAGAGTTCAATGTAACTATGTCCAGCAGTAGAAGATGCACTAAAGAGATAAATGAGTCTTTAACAGCAAACTCAACCGAGAACATTTTTTGCTGGGGAGAGTTGTAAGTTTTATAGACTCTGCTTTGTTTCCAGACAGTAATATGGCTTCATCATTTTTTTATATATACTGATATGTCTTTATTTAATGATACTAGTAGCATTTTTATGAAACATATCCAATGTGGTCGACAAGTATGGAATCTACCATTTTTATCAATCAGAACTCAACCCTGGAACCACCACTCCTTAGTTTTGAATCAAAGCCTATTGGTGAAGATTGCTAAAAATGTGTTTTAACTGATATTAATAAAATATAAGCTGTAATTTAGAAGCAGTATTACACGCAACAGCATGCTTGCTACCCATCCCCACATAAGAGAGATTATACCAATATTGACACTTCATATTCATACAAACTTAGACTTTGTTAGTTTGCTCCCCCTCTTCAGGTTTCTAAAAAGATTAGAGCTTGTGTAGGTAGTATTCCTTTTGTGTTTTGTAAGGTAATCTAAGATCAGTAGGGATACCGAGATAAGCACAGATAATTGCTCTGGGGCAGACATTCTCTGAAGCAAGCCTTGTAATGTTTGATTTCCTTGTCCTGTATGAATTGAGTCTTAGTTCCCGTTTCACAAGTCACTAAATTAATTTTTTATGAGTTTTTACCAGTATAAGATTGCAATTATTCAGGCTTGACTTAGTGTCTTCATTGCTGTATGGGTTTTGAAAATATAGGAGTATGTAATTTTTTCCTATGTTGTATTAGCACATGGTTTCTTTTCACAGTTATAATGCTAAAGAAAATATTATTATCTGCTAGCCATAACGGTTGTCTGGTACTGATATGAGTTGACCAACAGGTTTTGAACCACGAAAGGAGAATATTCTCACTTGTTGCTTGTAACTGTTGTTACCAGTGAAGAATAGCACTCTTCATAAAAGAATAATAGCTGCTTATGTGTATAATGATAACTGACTGCAGTTATTTTTACATTACTTGTCTTTTGTCTGCCACAGTTAAAACCAGAAAAAATAGGTTTATCTTTTTCTTTCAGATAGGTCTATGTGCCCTTTTTTGCAATGCATCCTTTTCAGCATGCACCAAACACATTGCATAATTGGCATACATTTCCCTCAGTAGGCATCATAGCAAGGCAAAACTATCATAGGCATGCAGAATTTGATAAGTCATGAAATACTGCATTTTAAAATGAACAATATAAAACAAACAGTAAAAAAAGTTGAATTTCTCAGGTTATACATTCCACTCTGTTAAGAGTAAGGGCAATACAATCATATATCTTATGTACTTTTTACTATGTCAATAAGAGCACAATGAATTAATATCACTACAGAATAAATTTTAATATAGGTTGCAACAAAAAAAAGACAGAAATTGTTACAAAGAGAAAATAACACAATCGATTCTATACATTGCACTTGAAAGATTTGCTTCTCAGAAATTCTTCCACATTCTTCCACAGCTGCCTCTGTTTGATTAAATGGTTATTTTAACTTATTATGAAGATTCTTCTATCAAAGATTCTTCTATCGCCTTTGCCGTGTTCCAGCCTATCAATCTCTGTAGTTCAGGACTATTAAAGTTTATTGGTTGCTTCTATCATACAGATAACTGCAGTGGCATGGTATGGAAGAGTGGGCACACATGCTACTCATAGGTACAATATATTTCTTAGGAAAAAAACCAAATATATGTAAAAGAATAAATTGTTTGATGTTGGAAGAAGTGTTGAGTCTGAAGTCATATGCTTATGTCTCAACTCATATGACAGAATTGTTCATTAAACTCAATTTATAGACATGTAATGGTTAATATATGAATCACTGTATAGAACTGTCAAGTGGTGGATATTTTTTTCAAATTTCACTAATATTTTATTATTTAAAAAAAAGTATTTTGAATGAGAAGTTGGAAGTATGCTTGAACTGTGAGATTTTGTATTTCTTGAATTCTAAAAGAGTAATTTTTCAATAATTCTTGTAATTTTATCTGGATCACAGTACAAACAAAAATTAGTTTTATTTCTTCCTTTCCTATTTTTAATTCCTTATTTAGGTGTCAGAGACACATGGACTACCTAAATAATGCTTTGCTGTTAACTTTACTTAATATGCCAAATCAGTTTAATTACAGTTTCTATAAATAATCTATGCAAAATACTTCCCTGAACAGAATGCACTTTTCCTTCTGTACGTGGCACATTTTAATACTTAAAAGCATTACGACAGATGTTAGGTGCCTCCTAAACTTGTTTTCAGTTTTCTTTTATTTATATGTTAATGAGAATTTAATTACTTCATGAATACTTAAACAACCTAAGGGTGCCTGATATCATTAACTTGAACATGACAAGCACCTCAAGTGACCACATGGGAAGACTAAAATTGCTTTTAGTTCACTTGAAGACAGAAAGGCGAATTCATTTCACCCCCTGCTATGTTCTACCTGACACATGAAACTGAATAAGCACTGGGCACTTATTCAGTCTCACTTCAATGTGACCACACTTTGTTTTACTGTCCCTTAATAAACAATCTGGGAATGTTTTGTTACTGCATCTTATTTCTTCATAATAGTTTTTTGAGGCAAAATTGTTTACTGTCATTTCAATTTCCTTGTTCAAAGTTTGTAAAATTATGCACAATTTAGACATGCCCTACAGTGTTACAATTATCTGTAATGAAAAAAAAGTATGGAAAATGCTTAAATAAGTCTATCAGAAAACTTGTTGTAATAGAATTTTTGTGGGTGTTGCAAAATAATAGATAGGGGCTGACTGACCTACTGAAATAACCAAGGAAAAGAACTAAGAAACTGATACTTATGGACTAAGATTATTAACAGTAGCTTTATTTTCTTCATGCTGTATTTGTGGTTACACAGTGAATTTATTATTGGACAGTATATATAAAGAAAACAATGTCTCTGAAGTATGTAGGACACTGCTTTTACCTTATTCATATGGTCCTCTTTGTTATGATTGAACACTAAAAGGAACAATGATAATCAGAAAACCCTTCTTTCTTTTTAGGGAAAAATTTGCCCAGTCTATATGATACTTTTTGTAATTCATGAATAAAAAAAAAATAATTCATTTTTATTCAGATCATGCAGATTCTCCCTGTTTAATAAATTCTACTTCCATAAATGTTCCAAAGAAGACCATGTCTTAAGTAATACCGACTCTTTTAAAAATATTTTAAAAAATATTTTTATAAATAATATATATAATATAATATAAAATAATAATAATAAAAAATAATTAAAAGAATATAATAAATTCTCTTCCGTACATGTTCCAAAGAAGACCATGTCTTAAGTAATACCGACTCTTTTAAAACATATGACATGATATAGTTTAATATGTCACAAAAATAAACTTGTTTTTGTTTTACTCTTTTTTCATCATATATCACTTACATTCAGTGTTAATGAAGCCTAAACAGTAGCTCACCTGAGCATGACAACAAAGTTGTGAATAAAAATAATATATAAATTTCTACATAAAAATCTTTGCCTAATTTATTATCTCTCATGGCAAGCAGAAAATAGGGAGTAACAGTACTGCTTAGCAAAAAATGTCAACAAAAGGTGAGATGAAAGGGATGGACCACAAACACACTGCATAAACAATAATGATTTTACAAATAAAATAATGCAAGCCTTTTCCAAAAGTTAAACTATTGTCCAGAGGAGATTACACTTGGAAAAGTAACATTTAAGCAGCAGGTTTCTCTCTGACCTTTTGTAGCTTTATAAGAATACTATCTCTTTTAATTCCAGTGCCTGAAAAGATTTTACAGTACATTAGATACAGAGATGATTTCTTTGGTCATCAGACATGCCCAAGATAAAGCTGTTTAAGCTTCTGTTTCCATCTCCTATTTTTTTCATCATGTTGCGTGTCTGTTGCACAGGCATTGCAATCACTTGTCCACATACCAGAGAAACCTTGCTAACTAGGTTCATTGGATGGTCATTTTCTGAGTTTGAAGGTGCTTATAGGTGTGCTTACGGGTGCTGATGGAGAAACATTTACCAAAAAAGAGCAGACTGAAGACAGAAAAACATATGTGCTGAGGTGTAATCTGTCAAATTCTCCCAGGAACTGATTAGGTCCAGAAACTGTCAGTTATTTTGAAACAGCAAGAAGTGACAAAGTCAGGGCACAAATAAGCAGCTAAATGTGTCCAAGGCTACCAGCATACATTCACATCAACAAAACGTTCTGTAGCTTTGATCACATCCAAGAAGCAGTGGCTGCTATGTGTACACAGAGACTACAGTTCCTATATATGTGCCTGATAAAACATAGAACCCATTGCGGGACTTCCCAACCACTTATCAAGACACAAGTGGCACATCACTGTGATCCTTGGCACCTGAGATGCCAAAAAAACTGCTGGGTTGATGTCTCAAAGAATGACCCAGACATTAGTATAACTAAGTGCATGTATGAACTGTGTGAAGGAGTAGTTGTGTGTACTGTGTTAATATTTATTGTTATAAATAACAGCAGCTTGATAAAATTAATAACAGGTTAATTAATAAAAGATATTATAATAAGCACTGATTGTGATCTCTTCCTTCCCTATGCAACCTTCACATTTGAAAATGGTTTTGTGCCAGACTACCAGGGAGCAGCCACAGTGGGCTGTTCCAGAAGGGGTGGAGAACAGGGACCCAAGGGTGACAGTCAGGGCAGAGCCCTCAGTGACAAGTACAATCCACAGCACCTGAACAAGAAAAGCAGAGCAGCTCTGTTGCTGGTAGCCAGGGTCAGCCAATAGCTGACACCAGGTTGTCAGGCCAATCTCTACCAGGTCTAAGCTATGAGCAAGGATCCCTGTAAGGATCCAAGTCAGTGAGATACAAGGCCAAGGACCAGCATGGTTGCAATATAGCTCTGATAAGGACCAAGAGTGAGAGCTTAACCTTAAAAAAAAAAGAACTTCCAGAAGTGGGGAGTCCAATGATGAGACTTTTCACAGCTCTTTCCATGTCTCATCCAGAGCTGCACAGCTGCATAATATGAACTGGCCTTGAACAAAGACAGCTAAGCTCCAGCAAATCTCAGCATGTTCTTGGTTGTTTTCCAGAATTATGTTTTCCCAGAATGGTTATGCTGACACTGCTTAATAATAATAATTTAATAACAGAAAAGCGCATGGACATGAAGCCTAGGGCTGGCTTCTCTCCACTCTATCCAAATATAAGCTTCCCTGACTAAGACTGTGATAATATCATGTGCCCATTTTTCCTGAGTTTTCTTTTGTGATAGGAGATAAAATTGCAAGATGCTTTTTTTTTTTTTTTTTTTTTAATTTGGGGGAAGGGTTTGGGGTTGGTGTAGGGCAGGGCTGGAGTGAACAGGATACAGGATGTGTGTGTAAAGCTGTTGAGTACCATGGTCTCATCTACTTAGCTTTCAAGTTAACTTCTGGGTCCTGCCTTTCTGACTAAACGCTTTTCAAAAATACTAGTTCAAGGCTGCCTCTTGTAGTGAACTAACTAGTTTTCTCCTACAATAAAGTGTTGCTGCACTTTCTGGGAACCATTTACTTCAAGTATACAGTATAGGCAGGGCTGTATAAGGACTGGTTCCTTCCACCCTACATAGTATCTAGGTCTCTCCTGGCTCTTTATAAATCTCTTACCACCTCTACTTACTGTGCAACATGCAGTGATCCAAGAGGCATTGTTGTTCCTATTCCCACTCAAGCTTCCTATTTAGAAGAGATTTGAAACTTCAAGGTCTCATCTTTATAAAAAACTAAAATGTAACACTACAGGCAAAATTATGTTGGTGGATTTGTTTGATCAAAAGTAGTGCTAATCAAACAGAACCCCCTAACAATCAAGAAGGAGAAATAAGCACTTGAGGGATAATATAGTTGCCAAAATAGAGGTTATTAGAGTAATCTAGAGATCCCAGTATTTTCCAACCCTCCTGAAACTTTACTTCTGAAGCACTTGGGTATCTCATATGTTCCATATGCTGTTTTAATAATATGTAGTCCTATCTAGATGTCATTGGGATATCTCAAATGGCACTAGATGACTTTGTTTGGACAACTACAAAAGATCAAGGTGCCTATAAATGTCTGTACTTAAACAACTGAATATTATGATTGCACCCTAAGTAGTGTCAGTTCCCACTCAGTGACGTGGCCAGTTAGCTGAGGGAATACTTTTAGTTCAGTCATTAGTTGGGCCTTTGAAGAGACAAATGAGGTAACCCTTACAGAAAGAGTGCCTTTATTATCAACAAGAACAGAGTACATCAGATCACTTCAGGTTTACTTGGAAGAAGGAAAGCTGTGGCTGAGTGACATTTGATCAAATCTGTGTGTTGCTGTAGGGAGGACCCATTAGTGATCTTTCATGAGATCAAGTTGGACCCCTCTTTTACAATGTTTTCTTCTCTCCTCTCCCCTACTTGATAGAAGTACTTGATAGAAGTATCTATCCAAATAAATTAAGTGGTTATTTAAATATTTATCTGATAAAGACTGATAAATAAATAAATATCAGTTGTTTACATCTTTGTTGTAGAGGTTAGTTTAGTTGGGAGTAGGACCAGGGTTATCCAGGATAAAACCTAAGAGCATTAAAGAAATCTTCTTTTTAGACATTTGTATCAAAGCTAGTCAATCACAGAGGATCCATTTGTACTTAGCAAAGTGAAATCAACACTGCTATAGAGGGATTCATCTTTTCCTAAAGTAAGCATCTAAAATGGGTCATCAGAATCACACCCTAAAAGTGACCTCTTCTGATGATAAGGGAGCACAGGAAATCTAGTCGATACTTGTATGCCTATAGTGTATAAAGCTAGATGGAAGATATATTATCTCTAGAGCTAGAAGCATTAGTTACTATAAAGAGCAAGACTGCTCAGAATCTTACCCTCTGTAGTTTGAAAAGCAAAAAAGACCTAAAATTCCTTTGTGCTCATAAACTTCCATATTTTTTTAAAATACCATATACCATCTTGCATTGGTAGCATTTGATATTTTAAAGGAGAAATGTCCTTAATATACTTAAAAGAAGTACATCAGTACTTCAAATACATCAGCAGTAAAAGGAAGAGTAGGGAAAATGTGAACCCACTGCTAAATGATGTAAGTGCCCTGGTGACGGAGGATGAAGAGAAGGTGGAGTTACTGCCTTCTTTGCTTCAGTCTTTACCGCTAAGGCCAGCATTCAGGAAACCGAGACTCTGGAGGTAGGAGAGACAGCCTGGAATGAGACTGTCCCTAAACTGAGGAGGATTGTGTTAGAGATTGCTGAAGCAAACTTGACAACCACAAATCCATGGGCCCTGATGGGATGCATCCACAAATGCACCCACAAATCTTGAGAGAACTGACAGATGTTATTGCAAAGCCACTCTCCATTGTCTTTGAAAGGTCGTGGAGAAGAAAAGAGGTGGCTGAGGACTGGAGGAAAGACAGTCTTCAAAAAGGGCAAGAGGGAGGACCCAGGAAACTACAGACCACTCAGACTCACCTCCATGCCTGGTGAGGGAACAGCTCATCCTGGTTGTCATCTCTAAACCAGGAGGTTATTGGGAGTAGTTAGCATAAATTCACCAAGGGGAAATCATGCTTGACCTGATAGCCTTCTATGACGGTATGACTGGCTGGGTGGATGAGGGGAGAGCAGTGAATGTTGTCTACCCTGACTTCACCAAGGTTTTTACACTGCCTCCCATACTATCCTCATAGGCAAGCTTAGGAAGTGGGTTAAATGAGTGGACAGTGAGATGGATTGAGAACTGTCTGAATAGCATAGCTCAGAGGGTTGTGATCACCAGTGCAGAGTCCAGTTGGGGGCTCGGAACTAGCATTGTTCCCCAGGGCTCCGTACTGGCTCCAGTCTTGTTGAACATATTCTACAACCCAGATGAGGGGACAGAGTGTACCCTCAGCAAGTTTGCTGATGACACAAAATTGGGAGGAGTGGCTGACACAGCAGGAGGCTGTACTGCTATTCAGCAAGAGCTGGACAGGCTAGAAAGTTGGGTGGAGAGGAACAAAATGAAGTTCAACAAGGGCAAGTGTAGGGCCCTGCACCTAGGGAGGAATAATCTCATACACAGGTACAGGTTAGGGGCTGACCTAATGCTGAGGAGAAAGACCTGTGAGTTCTGGTGGACAACAAGTCAACCATGAAACAGCAATATGTCCTGGTGTCAAAGAAGGCAAATGGTGTTCTGGGGTGCACTAAAAAGAGTGTGGCCAGCAGGTCGAGGAAGATAATTCCCCCTTTACTCTGCCCTGGTGAGGCTGCATCTGGACTACTGTGTCCAATTCTGAGCTTCCCAATTTAAAAAGATAATGAGCTATTGTAGAGAGTACTCTCTCTACAATGTACTTTCTCTACTGTGTAGAGAGTACAGTGAAGGGCTATGAAGATGATCAAGGGAATGGAGCACCTCTTTTATAAGGAAAGGCTGAGAGACCTGCATCTGTTTAGCCTGGAGAAGACTGAGAGGGGATCATATCAATGCTTATAAATTTCTAAAGGGTGGGTGTCAAGACCACAGGGCCAGATTCTTTTCAGTGGTGTTCAGCAACAGGCCAAGGATTAATAGGCACAAGCTGGAACACAGGAAATTCCATCTCAGCATGAGGAAAAACTTCCTTACTTTGAGGGTGCAACAGCGCAGGAACAGGCTGCATGGAGACGTTGCAGAGTCTCTTCCTCTGGAGATATTCAAAACCCACTTGGATGCGCTCCTGTCCAGCCTACTCTAGGTGAGCCTTCTTTGGCAGGGAAATTCCAGCCCCTACCATTCTTTGATTCTGTGACCTTTGCTATCAAGAAGTCACTTTGAACAGTTGTTGCTTTTCACTCAGAAAAGCTCAGCTACATGAGGAGAAATACCCAAAGCTACCTGAGATATTTTTTTTCTTTTTATCCCAAAACTGGTAACGCTGCATGAAAACTTATCATAATGAAGTTTTCTTAAGATGACCATCATCTGCAATAAGCAGTAACCAGGAATTTACCAGCAGAACATTGAGAAAAGAGGGAGTCAGCTTGAAAGGAAGTAGGAATGAAGCATGCCAATTTGTGTCGTAAGAGCAGCCTTTGGTGTGAAAAGAAGGTGCCTGAGCAGTTTGAGGTGTTGAACTTAGTTTGATGCTGCCAGAAGTTGCCATGTGGCATTTCAACCCCTGCCCAGGTAGGGTACAGCAACCTCCCTGTAAGCTGCCATAAGCAGATGAACTCTAGTTTGTGGGGTGACACATAGGGACTCATGTTGTATGTCTGTGGCATCACAGGTTGCTCTCCCACTGGCAAGGGCATTAGTGAGGTGCAAGGATGCACAAAAAGCTGTAGCGCAAACCTCTGCCCCAGGGAGGGGAGTTGCTGCGTGATTTTTGAGGAAAGGATTAGAAATTCCTGCAATGAGCTGTAGAAAGGCTTTTAGGATATTGGTCCTGGATGCGTAGTTCATTGACTGTTAGTTAATTATATGTTGTTAATAAATCAATAAAGCACTTCTATCCTGATTTCTTTCAAGCCAAGTGAGTTGAGCACCTTTTCCCTGCAACATAGGAGCTAAATTATTAATGATTATTTTAATTAATAATGTAGATCTCTGATATCCACAACAAAAATAAAATGATATCAGTAAAGAGTCTCACAGACAGAATATTTCTACATTTGAAAACAGAATAAAGCACAAATTAAGAAATTAATGTATAAAATTTTATAAAAGATAGGTGAATCTATAAAATGGGATGGCTTTAGGTTAGGTGTTCTATGCAGTTAAAATCAAAGTAAATAAAAAATCTGTTTCATTATAAAAGCTTAATCATCCAGGTGTTTATCTACTTGCAGGTGCTACATTTGATAACATTTTTGTCATGTCATTAACAACTTATTCACAATTATCTATTTTTATAACAGTATCTGTTCCCATCAGGGATGGGAAGGATGCTGAACAGAAAACTTGCGGGCACATTTGGGCATTAGATGATCCTAAAAGTTTTTCTCAACAAGTAATTTTCATACTGCCACACTGTTTTGAAGACAAAGATAATTTCCTGGCAGGAACATTAACAGTGTTTTGCCATCTAGCCTCACTTCCTGAGAACCTGAAGGGAAGGGAAGGGATGTCAAATGTCTCTTAAACACCGACAGGCATAGGGCATCAACCACCTTTATAGGAAGCCTGTTCAGTGTTAGACCACACTCTCAGTAAAGAAATGTTTCCTAGTGTCAAGGCTGAACCTCCTTTGATGCAGCTTTGGGCAGTTCTTACGTATCCTATCACTGGATACCAGGAAGAAGAGATCAGCACCTTCATCTCTACTTCCCTTCCTCAAGAAGATGTAGGAAGCAAGATGTAGAGTGGTCACCCTTCAGCTGCCTTCTCTCAAAAGAAGATAAACTGAATGTCCTTAGCACTCCTCACTGGAAATGCCTTCCAGCCTTTCACTAACCTTGTTGCTGTCTTCTGGATGCAATAGAATACCTTCACATCTTTGTTAAATTTTGGGAATTGCTCACAGTATTCAAGATGATGTCACATCAATGCTAAATACATCTAGATTATCACCTTTTTTGACCAGACATTCATATTGTGTTTGATGCACCAGTTTGCCTTCTTGGCTGCCAGGGTACACTTTGTCACTCTCACTGCTCACTCACATTGAATCTGCTGTCAACCAGCATCCCCAGATCTCTTTCTGCAGGGATGGTCTCCAGTCACTCCTCTCCAAGTTTATACTTGTGACTGGTATTATTCCACCCCAGGTGCATTTTTTTTCTGCATTTATTCTTGTTAAATTTCATCCCATTAATCATTGACCAATGCTCCAATCTATTTAGATCCCCCTGGTTTCATCCCTCAAGAGAGTCAACAGTACCTCCTAGTTTGGTATCATCTGTAAACTTGCTAACAATGCATTCAACTCCTGCATCCAGCTCATTGGTAAAAGTGTTGAACAGACCTGATTCTAGAATTGACCCCTGAGGAATACCACTGGTGACAAGTCTCCATCCAGATGTAGCCCCATTCACTACAACACTTTGAGCCCTGCCATTCACCCAGTTTTTCACATCACACATCATGTACCTGCTCATCCCATAGCTGGTCACCTTGTCCAGAAGGCTATTGTGAGGGACATTATCGAAAGCCTTACTGAAGTCCAGAACAACTACATCCATTGCCTTCCCACTGTCCCCTGGGCAGATGACCTTATCATTGAAGGATATCAAACTAATTAGATGGGAGTTACCCTTTGTGAACCCATGTTGACTGTGCCTGATGACTGCATTGTCCTTGTAATGCCTTTCAATAGCACCCAGGATGACGCCCATATCTATTACAGAAACTGAGGTTAGACTAGTAAGTCTTTCATCTCCTGTGTCTTCTCTCATGCCCTTCTGATATACTGGAATAAGGTTAGCTATCTTCAAGTCAGCAAGACTTTCTCCAACTCTTAAGACCTGTGGTAGACAATTGAGAAGGGTTCTGCTGTAACATCCTCTTACTACTTGGACTTCATAGAATCATAGAATCATCTGGGCCAGAAGGGAC